>VYZQ01047304.1:0-11526 GCA_013400655.1 Mystacornis crossleyi | reverse complement strand
AAACTTCCGACAAAACTTTACAGGCAAAAGGAAAGAATACTTAGTTCTTATTAATTTTCATATTTCCAGTTCTGTCTTCAAAAAGGAAATGCTAAAAAGCCTATGATCTGTCAACCCACTCCCATTCTAAGTGCCCCACCTGATCTCTGTTTTTTTAATATAAAGCCACTGATGAATGCAGCAGACAGAGCATGGCCACTTATCTTTTGGGAGGGCAGAACTTAATGTTACCAAGGAACCTATCTTTCCATGTACAAAAGGCTGGGGCAGAAAACGCAGCAAGCCTGTAATTTTAATTTTTTTTCTAAAACATTTGAAAGACTTTTAAATTCTAGAGCTATGCTTTCAAAATGCTTATGTAACCTGTTACAATTTGACAACAGGGCTTTTCTCTGTTCCAAATAATCCAGCAAGCAGTCTAGGAGCTGGGAGCTGGTGCAGGCAGCAGACAGGCTGCAAACAGGACTGGAAGAGGAACTCAACATCTGGCTGCCTCCTGTATTCAAAGACAGGAAAAAAGCAGCACATCTGCAACTGGCAGGAAAAACAGGATTCAAACCCACAGTGCAGTCTCCTCCAAAAGAACCCAAGAAACCAAAAAACCCCCTGTGTGACACGGTCTACAACTGCCTCTAACCTAGCACAGCATATTCGACCATAACTTTAAGCCCTCCTTAGTCTAAGACTTGAGTTTTGGTACTGTCCCACATCCCTTCTGTATTCAGTAGGATGAAATTTTTGCATTAGCTTTCACATCCTTAATAAATACCTTCATCTCCTGACTAATGTAACCAGCATTTCAACAAGTCCTCACTATGGCTCAGCACACAGAGAAGCCATTCCTAAAACTGGATTCAATGATCATTTCTCTCTACAAGTGCAAAAGAGGAGAAATACTTCAGGGAGAAGAAAGAAAACCCCAAATCCCGACACAAATAAGAAAAGTAACATAAATGAGCATGTCCTGTAATATAAGTATTTATCTACTGAGAACTACAAGGAGAGCAAACAAGCTATTAATTTGCAAAGGTCACTGAACAACCATCAGATAACAGGATTCAGTCATTACTGACAAGAACTGAATTTCAAACACCAGTGGAAGGCCTTATTTTTGTATTCTCAATTTCATGAACAAACCACCAAACGCTGTCAAGGCTCCTAGCACACCAGGAACTGAACACCAGGTACTGAAGGGTACACCTCAATTTAGGGAACATGAAGTCTGCAGTACACTAAAGGGAAAAATCTAAAGACTGTACCATATCAGTACAGGGTGAATGTTTTGGGGGTGAAAGTTTTCATCTTCTTGGACAGTCAAATCAGAACTGTTTGCCATCACAGACACTCAAGCACCTTTTAGTCCAAGTCCTCTGCTCAACCAGGCTCTGAATGCATCCTCACAAGTCTTCTGGGAATTAGGTTGGGGCAATGCACCATCCTGAGAACACCCAAATATCTTTATTTAGACAGACCCTCCCAAAACAGACATGGTCACCAGCACAGTAGAACTCCCATGAAGAAAAAACTAATTGCCAGTTGTGAGTAAAAGCAAGATTAGACGGATTAGTATAGACAGAAATATAAGTGGAATGGAGCTGTGAGTTTGACCTTACCCAGTTCCTCAGGCACATCTAATAAGTGTATTTACCTGCTGCAACTGCAGAAAGTCTGGGAGCAAGGATTGGAGTGCTTAATTTCAAGTTTTTCTCAACAGCATTGCTACAAGGAAAAGGGCTGTTTTAAGGAGATACAATTTTCAAACCATTACTTTGAAATCACTACAAAGGGAAAAGGGGAGAGAAAAAAACAAACCAGAGATATTCCAACACCAGTATTCAGTCTGCCCAGTAACAAACTCACAGGCCTTGAACAGAAAAGGAAGCATCGCGTTCTTCTGCAAAGTCTCACGCACTGCAAGTAGAGATGTGCTGCATGCATCAGCCTAAAGAGAAGAAGGGTGACTGCCTCACAGTTTGCAGGCACTGCACCATCTGTGGCCTTACCTGCTCCAATAAAAGCTGCAGCTGGAGCACCGGCTGCTACATGGGCTCCCGATGTCTGTTACTTCAAGGGCAAACCATAAAATTTAAAAATAAAAAATAAAAATTGTGGAGCTAACACACAGTATGTTAGCACATAATTTTCGGTTCCCCTTCCCCCTCTGCCACACTGCTATTCTTTATTTAGACTATGGGCTCTTTGAAGAAGGGACACTTCTCCCTATATTTGGATGCTGATACCCCAAATTTCACCATGCACCATAACCCATTAGGGCAGGCTGTGCTGTCAGACAGGGTCAGACGGATGGAGATCCGATTCTGACCCCTGTCAGACAGGGTCAGATTTGTCAACGGATAAGCTAGTGAGACTCTCCAAAGGGTTTGCTCAATAATTAAGAGATGTTACAAAACAAACCAGTACAGGCCAGTGAGAGCTTGCAAATAAATAAGAAGTACAGTTTGTTCAGAAGCTTAAAGATTATTTCACTCAACTGGCTGAGAAGATGGGAAGAGGTTGGCTGGTGCAATGAAGGCAGTGGGAAGATTTGATTTTAATAAACATAACATTTTTTATCCCATTTTGCATTTTTTTTATAAAGTTAAATCTTAAATTTAGAACTTTCTTAAAGAAAGTTATCCAACAGTGAGCACTGAATTATCAAAATATATTTACACGCATCTATATACTGTGACATTTGGTACATTTCTCTTTGTCAGCAGATAAATAGATACAGCATAAATATTCTAATTACTAAAATTAATTATTTGTATCACTCTCGGCTTGGATGACATTGAGGATCCAGAGCCAAGAAAAAAATCCTGTTCCAATTAAAGAGCACTTTCACCTGGGCCTCCACAGAGGCTGTTCTGCCTCTTCAACTCCCTCCAGTTAGATTATCTGATTAATTAAAAAGCCTAATTTACTGGAGGTTTGAAGTTAAAGCCACTGGACTTGGGGTTGTAGCTGGAAATCAGCTGGAAGGTTAAAGCAGACAGCAGCCCTCACAACCTGGCTGCCGGCTCAGAGGGTTTCCATTTGTCTGCTGAAGGACTTCACCTCATCTCAGATCTAACTCTATCCTTGTCCCTCAAGAAATTCAGACGCAGAAGGTGAAACTGTGCCATGCAACTCAACGAATTAAAGAGCAGTTTCTTCTTGGTGTAATTTAGGTGTTCAAATACAGCTGAAGGACAAATGCGCTGTCACACCACCAGGGAAAGAGTCTGTCACGGTTTAAGGACCTGATCAGAGGCAAAAGGGCTGAGCTGGGGAATCACTGACAGAAGTACATCAGGCAGTCACAGAGAACTGATGAAACCTCCCCATGTGCCTTATGCCATGGCCACTGAAGTTACTCCAGGGTTGAAGTGAAAAAATGTATTATTTGTAGCCTGTCTATCAAACAGAGCTGGCAGCAATTCCTCACAAGACAGTTAAGTTCACTCATCAACCTTAATCCCTCTGCTTTGGCTCTGCTGGAGACTCTGGGGTTTCAGTTCTTTATGGAGATTCTATTGGTCTTCCAGTTCTATGCCAGACAAGAAGTCTTCCAAGGTTACTTTAAACCAACCTGGACAGTCATCAGGATACTCCCATAAGGCGTTACTGATGAGATTAACATTAGCTATTACAAATCAGTGAAGAAATCTAAAGGTGACAGTGGAAAAGGCTCAGGGAACATCAGAACTGGGGACTGCAAGAAAGAGAAATACATTGACAATACACTCACATCTCCAATACAGCCTTTGCTGTTGTGTGCATCTCAAGAAGGATTTAGAAAAACATGAAAAGGCAGTGAGGATTAAAAAGATGGCTGTAAGTACCCGCTTCCAGACATATCAGGAGACTGAGGATACCAGGATATGTTCCAAAAATGTTTTTGATGATAGAAATGACAGAGAAAACAACAACTATTCTTAATTTTTTTCCTACCAGAGAACTAATGATCATGCTGTGAAATTACCAGCTAGACAGCTTAAAAGAGAAGTATTTCTGCCATGTAATAGTTTTGCATGCTGCAAGATGCTGCAGGAATAGCTTTGGGTACTCCAGAGCTTAAAAAATACTTCAAACAAATCCCTATGGGTTAGGCCAGTGGTGGCTATGACGTGCAGTGGCTGGAGTACAGTGCCTGGATCCAGCAGTCCAGAGCAGAAGGGGATCCGAAGTGAACAGCCCCTTACCCTTGGGCAGATTTTTACACTCCCCCATCACGGTGGTTTTGGCTAGGATAGAGTTAATTCTCTCCAGAGGAGCTGTGAGGGCTGTGTTTCAGGTTTTTGCTGAAAACAGTGTTGATGACACAGGGATGTTTTTGTCATTGCTGAGCAGGGCTTACACAGAGTCAAGGCCTTTTCTGCTCCTCACACCTCCCCATCAGTGAGAAGGCTGGGGGTGCACAAGGAGCTGGGAGGGGACACAGCCAGGACAGCTGACCCCAACCAAGGCAAGGAACATTCTGTACCATGCGGCATCACAGCCAGTATACACAGCTGGGGGGAAGAAGGAGGAAGGGGGACACATTTAGAGTGATGGCATTTGTCTTCCCAAGTCACCACTACGTGTGACAGAGACCTGCTTTCCTCGGGATGGAGGAACACCTGTCTGTCCATGGGAAGTGGTGAAATTTATTCTTTGTTTTGTTTTGCTTTGCTTGCATGTGTGACTCTTATTTTACCTATTGAACTGTCTTTATCTCAACCCATGAGTTTACTACTCACTTTTACTCTTCTGATTCTCTCCCCCATCCCATAGGGATAAGTGAGCACTGTGTGAGGATGAGCTGCTGGCTGGGATTAAACCGTGACACCCCAAATACCAGGTTACTGGCCAGTATAAGAGCAAATCCTGGGGTGGCAGGCATCCAGCCATATCCATACGGATGTTTACGTACACACACAGGATCAAACCTAAACACAATTTATTGAAGGGTGGTCCCAGCCCAGAGGGAGCTGCAGGATGAGGGCATCTTCACCATAGCTTTGGAAAGTAGCTTGCTCGTGAGCAGCAGCCCTCTGTGCTTCCTACACATTGCCAATACAAATCCTTCAGAGAGCATTCCAGTAGCTGGAGGTGTGCTCACCACCCCATCCCAGGCCAGGGGTGAAGCCTTCACTCACTGATGCCCTCCAGGGATGCTCACCAGCTCTGTCCCCACAGAAAGATGTGATTCCAATAGCCAGCAAAGCTGCAAGAGATCTCTTTTCCCAAGCATCCACACTTTGGTAGCGGCCTGACCCAGCCACCATTTTCTGGATTCACACCCGGCAAGCTCCTCGACCTCCATGATCCAGCTCCACACAGAACAGCAGCAAAAACATCCTTGCACACAACAGTCAAGCCCTCCTCCTTCCCAGCCAAGGTAGGAAGAAAAAGAGTTAAAGACGGGAGGGCATGCTGAGAGGAGGGACTCATGAAGCCTGGCTGGAAAAAGAGTAAAGACTTGCTGTGATAACTTGGGGAAACAGGATGTCGCAAGGAGCCAAATGCCCACGCTGTTCCCACACCCAGATGAGATGCTGTCCAGACTCCCCATCCCCCTGAGGTTTGTCTTTATTTTTAACAAGTGCAAAAAAACCCCTAAGGCAACACTGTACTGACAAATATAAATGACTCTGAGTAAGCCCCAAGATTAATTTTCTCTCTAGCTCTCCTCTTCTCAGAGGTAATCCCATACCTTCACAATAACAAGACCTAGACAAAATACATCTCTGGTCTGTCTGCTGGGGGGTCAACAAAATACTTTGCATCTCCCAGAAGCACTGGAAACTATTGCAAGGCAGAACATTTTTCTCTTAGTTCCCCTACAGCTCTAAATAAGCTATTGTTACTTCAAGTGGTAAAAAAGTACTGACAAAATCAATCAAATTGGCCCTGCTATTCGTATTCTCCTAGCCACCATAATAGTGATTGAAATACCAATACCCTTAGCAGGCCCACATAAAGATGGGCCACTTTCAAACAACCTTCTCTTGAGTAAATAGAGGAAGTTTGCAACTGTTCAAAACTTGCTTCAGTTTAAGAGCTGCACAAATAAGGAAAAGTCTTACTAGGTCTTTCAGTTCCATGTTCAGAGCACTGAACCTGCCAAGGGTATCCTATTCCAACAGTCTATTAGGAGGCCAGAAAAAGAATGTACAAAATCTTATCCACCAGCAAAGGTGAAACCTGAAGAACGTCCAGGTTTTAAACAAGTAAAATCTTACTCATGTCCTAACCATTCAAACAACAACCAAAATGTTTAAAAACGTGTAGGCACAAATCCAATTCTATACAGTACTTATGTTTGCATATTTGTAACAAGAATGAAATTGTCCAAATGAATTTCTCTTCTGAAGACTTGTCTAAAGAAACCTGAAGTCAACGAAACGATTCCTTTCTACTTAAGAAGGCTTCGGATTAGGTTCCAATACGTGATTGAGACTCAAACACATATGGTCTCTTTCATTTTTAATCTCCTACAGACATAATGCATTCAAAGGAATCTAATTGATCTTCTGCTAATGAAGCAATAAAAAAATCATTCTTACAGCAAATCAAGTACATCAATACTAACCATATTTAAAGATCCCATTGAAATGAACCACAATATTTGCTCCCTTGCCATTTAAGAAAGAATAGTTTCATTATTAAAAACACAGTGGATGCAAAGCTTTGCCAGAACAACTTATTCAGACTTCATTACTTGCTTTCATTTTCCATTATTTGTTCTCTCCCAACGTGCTTTAGTCACATTAAAATTGGACATTTTTGAAAGCGAGTGCTGATTTTGAAAGTGGGAAAATTTGTGTTGCTCAGCTTCAAAGACATTAAACTATGCACAGAAATTCACAAACACCTGTATGCACAACTTCAGCTTTCAATTAATACTGACTGTGTCATATGCTGCTTTAATGGAGGCATTCTCCCCATTTTTTTCCACAGCTGAGACACTCAAGGAGAAGAAAAATACCATTGCTCTGAGTAAGAGGATAGCTTTCTTAGCCAGTCTGTAAAAGACCCAATCCTTAAACACAGACTGTGTCCATAAATTGCACTTTCTGTAGGTTTGTGAAAGGCAGAGATAACTATGTATTTACTGTGAAGCAAATATAGAACAGAAATAGCAAGAAGATTCATAACTTAAATTGTAGGGCCAAAATAACAGGTGTTTTAATCAGTTCAACTTCTGAGTAAAAAACCCAAAGCCAACAGCTCCAGGGCATTTGTGCAAGCAGCCTCCCCACACTCCAGCAGCTGCCTAATCACACCTGAGGGTGGAAGTGGCGACGAGGGCTTGTGGCAGTGAGGACACTGCAGCAGGTGACACGCAGGAGGGGAAGCCAGAAAAAAAATATACAAGGAATGGTGACCCAGAAGATACAAAAGTAGAGAGAAAAGGCAAACAGAGAATTGTTGGGCTCCTTGTCCCCATGGATGAAGGTTCACTTCATAGAATACTTCCATGTATCCTATACTTCAGGTGCAGACAGACCACATGAAGACAACAGTGTGCTAAGCTGAGCACACGTCCTCACCGCCAAATTCTCCAGGCATCAGCCTCAAACATCTTGCAAAGAATATGTTTTGGTTCCTCTTTGTTTTCTACACTATTTCCTCTTCACTCTCTGTGTTGCTTTGGTTTGTGAAGCCAAAACCTTTGATGAAGTACCAGACTAAAAAAAAAAAAGGCACATTACAAAAGCATTCTTTATTCCTGCATTTGAACAAAGCTGACGTTTCACATACATTCATAATACCCATCAGCTAAAAGCGTTTACAGGACAGACACGCTCCCCCTGGGCTATCATTTCTGTAATGGATTCTATACTAAATCTATGTGCCAGTAAAGGATGGATTGTAGATACTTAAACAGCAAAGCTAATTAACTAAACATAACTACTTCCTTTGAAACTTTAATAGATGCTAAAAATTTCCATTTATCTATTTTTATGTACGAACTGGAAACATATGTGAAACTCAGTATTCTTCTGTCATGGAAATTAAGAACAGCATTTTCAAGCTACATCATCAGGAATCCTGAAATGAAGTGAGGGCTGTTAGTTTCACTGCTGTGGCAGGTCCCTGGGATTAGATGACAGATGACTCTTCATGTCTAATTTTTATTGGATTTGGAGATGTGCTTTTTACTTTCTCAGAAATGCTTCTTTGTATGAAGGATACCTTTACCACCTCTCCACTCACACCTCCATTTCAGGAGATTTGTAGCCTTATCATCAGAAGTAAACACCAGTACTTACAAAGACTTCAGTATTGAACACATTTATTAGCACTTCTGCTAAGTTTGCTCATCCCAAATTTAAAATGTTCATATTTCTATGGCACATGAAACCATACTTCCTAATGTCCATGCTGCTCTTCAAGGACCATTACTGGTGTACAGAGGGCTCATACTTATGCCAAAATAATTCAAGACAGACTAATATTTTAGTTCCTTTCCAGATTCAGTATGCTTAATTTTAATATAAAGTAAAAAAATATTTGAGTCGACCTCGTATTTTGCACCTCCCCCTGCTTTTGCTTTTTCAAGAAAGATACCAAATTATTGCTGGTTTAATTCTTTGAGCCAGGCCCCTAAAAACTGAGATAAAAGCCTGAACGATGCAAGGAAGAGTCAGGAACACACAGCTGGGGGTGGAAGGAGATCAGTGCCACAGTAGCAACCATTTGAGAAATTTTAAGAGCAACGCAACCACACCTCAAGTTCTCACAGGTGCATTAACTCACACCAGATCAATACACTGAAGTCTTTAGATCATGCAAAATTGTATTTTCACATTGCAGCACTCAATCTTCTGGAAGAGCCATGCCAAAGACCTGGAAAGCAGCCTCGTGCTAAGAAATAAATTGTAACTCCTGAATAAGAAAATGCAAAGCTATCCTGTGGGCATGAGGCAGTGAGTCTTGCAACCAAACCTAAGGGTCACTACCCTTTTGCACAATCCAAGCATTGAGTCAAGTTCCCAAGATCATTTCAGAGCTTTCCAAACCTACTAATCCCATTTTTTCCCTAGGTTTCTCTTTGTTGTGTTTTGTGGGCTTTTTTTCACAGATCTTTGGAACCTTCACTATTTTCCAATTTAGCTACTAAAGATAAGCTTCTTACAAATCTGGGGATGCGTCCTGATTTTCTCGTTGTTAAAAAAATATTTTTTCAAGAAAGGAAGTCTTAAAACATTCAAAAACCTGGTATTATGGGTAGTGTTGCCAGATTAATTTAGTATGTTGGAAGAGCACGCAATGGAGCAAACTACTGGTGAAGGTGCAAAGAACCAGAACATTGAGGCTGCAGTCACCAAACTCAGAAACAAGAAAGCATGAGCAACAGAAGTGACAAGCAACAAGTTTAAAAAATCGTATTTGCTACTAATAGGACAGGGACTGAATACAGAAGGAAATAGTGTTGTAAAAAAAAGGTACATAAATATACTAGAGCATTTGCAAAGGCTGCAGACCTCAAAAAACAACTCCAACAGCTTTGAAATGGGTGGAAAAGTCAATGTATTTAAATGGCCTCCAGGCACAGTAAATACAGCTTGGTTGGGTATAGCACAGAACAAGTCAACCAGAACTGAGATCCATGAAAACACTAAAAAAAAAAAAAAAAATCACAGGATTCCCACACTTAAAGTGTGGCCAGCTTCACAGTGTGAACCAAATTTAGCATGCCCAGAAACATAATGAACTCAAAGTTTTTAAGACATGTCTATGTATGGCTAGTGAGAACATGAAACTAGGGGACTACTGGCAAAAAACCCATTCATGAATAAGATGCATTTTTTCCCTAAGCAAGGTGTATGCAAGTAAAGCTGCTGCACTTCAGTCTCCCTTCCTGTGTTGACGCAAATCAACACATAAACACGCCCAACTCCGGAGGCTCAGCTGAGCCTGTGTTTTGCTCCTGGGCACAAGGCTCAGTTGTCTCCTTGTGCACTGAAGGTCCTGGGGAGTGTCTCATTTTCTAGACCTTGCTCCTCACTTCAACTGTAAGGTCATTGCTCTTGCTATCAAATCAACCTAGCCTTTGTTCAGGACAGGTACTTTTAACTGCTGCAGTATTTCCCACTCCCACACACAAACCAGGGGACATTCTGTATAAAAGATTTATATCCATCCTTTGTACAGCAACACAAGGTTATACAAAAGCTGGGATATGCAGAATACAAAGCAGGTGAGAAGCACACTTTAACTTGTAGGTGACACAATTAACACTGAAAATTTAAGATTATCACTCAGAAGTCTAGCACTTCAAAAAAACCCAAAAGGTGGCTTTTTTCTCAACTGTGGCACAACTTGCAACACTAAGAGAGATCCTGGCCCTGCTCCATCAATGAGTGTTAGAAGTTGGTTTCACTGGGGCCAGATTTCATCCACTGCATGCTGACAGTAACAAGACAAGCCTCGGCACGATGGGTGTAGTTTCACAATGGCTTTACAGGGATCTTAAATATGAGCTGTCCCACAAAAGGGACCTCCAATGACTCAAGCTTCTCATGGCCTTGCTGCCACCCAGAGAGCTGACCTGGGGACCTAGAACACACAACACGCAGCACGGCCACAGGGAAACAGTTGGCAGAGCTCAGGTGGAGGAGCAGGAATGAGCTGCCAAGGCCAGGAGGGTGGCAGGAAAGTTCTGATCAGCTCAGCTGCAGTTTCACAACACACTGGCTTCAGTGACAAAACCATCTTGCTGGGTTCTTCTTCCAGCCTCAGCACTTCTGCCTTGTGCTGGAGTCCATGACTCCCTTCTGCAGACACAACTGCTTTCCAGTCTGCTCTATAAGCTCCATCATGGAAAAGGGAAGCATTTGAGATGACATCTTTTCTGGAGCATACATTTAACCCACGTAAATTTAAAATAATCTGCTTCTGGCATGGCATCACACAATTCAGTGCAATCACAGAGAGATGCACTGCAGCACAGGGATGGGCTTTGCTCATGCAAGTCTCTTGCCAAGGCCAACACACAACACAATTACACGCTAATATTCTCACACATTATATATGGTTTTTTTCATGTTATAATTGTAAAAAAGATATATAGCACTTCCTGCTCTTTGGATTATATCCTCCCTTACACAAAATTCCAGTTCTGGAGGACCATGTAACTGAATGAGAAGTGAGAGACACAGAACTGTCCTTGGGCTGCAAAGGAAAAACTTGAAAAACACCATAAGGGAGGGAATATACGTCACATAGCTTTAATCACCCAAGATGTGTAACTCACAGCCAAGCTAGTATCCCTGTAGTTAGTGAGGAAGGAGAGTGGCATTTCCCAAAAATCACTCAGTCTGTTTCTCTCTGCTGCTGATCCTGAGAGATGAGATGCTTAGCACACCCTAATTGCCTAAAGTGAGAAGAATCCTCTCTAAAGGTCTGAACACACCTGAGAAAGGGGAAAACAAAACCAAAATCACAAACATCTTTCTCTGCCTACTACCTCTAATGCTCAGAATTAGAAATTAAGATTTTGGGGGTGGCAAAGGTCACTACACAATCAGTAAAAAAAATCACAGTATAAAGGAA
>VYZQ01047294.1:0-11809 GCA_013400655.1 Mystacornis crossleyi | reverse complement strand
GTGGCTGGAGAAGGCATCACCCCCATTAAAATACAAAGACTAAATGAAATTCTGAATCAAGAAAACAGATTAAAAAAATTACTAGGCTGTAGAGACTCAACAGAATTAAAACTAGCAAAAAAAATGCACTTCAAGTGCATTTTCTTAACCTCTAGTCAAAGATGAATTTAGGCTATGTGGCAGTCAAGGTATTTAAAGTAATTTCCTGGAGTTTTTTGCTTTTACGTAGCATTCAGAAAACTCTTAATGAAGAAGGATGAAGAATAAAAGGATCTATAAAGCCTGGCATTAAAGTAATAGCCATTTAATCTCATATGCAAGTAAAAAAATGGAACTTCTGTATCAGTGGAAAATGAATTACGGCTGCTCTGCTAATATGCTTGCAAAAAACCTCCCCCCAAATGGCTATAAAAATAACACTGATAATTTAATGTCTACAGGGATTAGTATTTAACAAAATTAAACAATCTTAAAACCTGACTTCAGTTCAAATATTTATGTTAAAATTCCTAGCAAGCAAGAACATGACCGGCCATTATAAACTGCTATTCCAGCATTCCAACTGGATTTTACTGGGTTAAGAATTTATAATCTGATTATACTACACCCAACTTTAAAGATTTTTAAAATTGGGCTGCTTCGAATACTGACAAAAGTGTTTTCCTTAACTTCTCATAGATGTATAAAGAAGATTATTTGCCTTCTGAGCACTAATATGCAGGTGTAGTCCATGAGGACTTGAAGAACCAAAGTTTTCTATGAAGGTGTGGATGGACTGAAAAATGAGCTAAGGAAAGTAAATATTTCAGGCATAGCCTCACTAATAATATCTGATGCAGCCTTACAGGGTGTGCAGCTGTTTCAGTGATAAGGGTTAGATTTTGCTACCGCTTGAGGCACTGTGGAGACCCGCAAATAATTTAAATTGATATAATATAAAAATCTATACCCGCTCTGCAGGGCACAGCCGAGCTGCCCTGCCGAGCTGCACAAAGGGCAGGGGAAGGCAGACCTGCCCGGCCGGCGGGAAACGGGCTGGAAGTGTCTCTTATCTGGGGAACCTGAGGAGCTGAGGCAAGGGTGGAATATCATTCTTATCCTGAATTTCAGGGAATCTTGCTGTGGGTGCCAAATTTTTGGGTTGCTGTTCTCCCCAGGAATCAACCAGCCTGCAGGATGGTGGCATGGATCCTTCCCCAGAGAGAGAATAACCTCTGCCTTCTCATCTGTTATTTTAAGAAAATATAAGACTGATTAAATTGCAAAGACCACTGATGAACAGAACAAGCAAGTGGATACAACTTGTGCTTGCCAGCTGCACTGTGGTGATTTTGGGAGTGTGTCAGGCAGCTGTGCTGCAATTACATGAAAAAATCACAATCTAGAGAAGAGCAATCAAGGCAAATTTGTGCTAACCTCAGTCTTCACAGGACCTTTAAAATATCTGGGGCCACTTGAATAGCTCTTTAGAAGCAGTAAGCTGCACATTTGGCTCTGGCTTAAGGTATATAAACTGCTTAATGGTGATGGTTTGTTTGGAATCCGTTTCCACCAGCAGTGGAAGCAACCTTAGAGGAAAGCCGTACTCAAAGCCTGCAAGATGCATTTATGGGACTGCAGTGCTTTGCTACTCATCTGCACCCTGCTGCTTGCCACAGCACACTGACCATGCTCAGGCTGTCAGGAGTCCAGCCTCTGCCAAAGGACCCACGAAAACGCTGTGGTTTAAAATTTCTACCTTTTTGTAAAATAAGTGATAATTTGTCAGTACTTTTCTTCTACAGGAGCAGGTTAACCAAGAGAAACTTCATCAAGAAAGCTTTTAAGCCTCTGTTTCGGTAACATAGTGGTCACAAAATAATCTGCTGCTTCAACAGCATTCAAAGGAGGCTCCACTGGCAGACCTTGACTACTTGTAGGAAGGGCACATCTGCACCGTAAGGACCTCACGACAAGAGATACAATGTGGGGATATTCTCATTACAGTACTTGAGTCAAACGCAAATGTTCCATTAACCAAAAACAGCACTGGAACCTCTGGGCCAGTTCTCTGGCTTGCAAGCATCATGCTCTCCCGAGTATGTATATGGGCATACACCAGGTATGAGAGATGAATTTACAAATCCTTTTGTCCCAAATTGCAGGGCCTAATTGAGAAGGAAACCTGGTTGTCCCTATCACATCAGTGCTAGCCCCGACCTGCTGGAGACCAAACATCAGGATGATGCTTGCAGAGGACAGACCTGCACCAGGAGGAGCTGGGGATCAGACCTCTTAGGAGCATGTGAAATAATAAAGAAGATGGCAGATGTCTGCTAGTACACGGTTTTATTCAGTTTTATTTGAGTAACACTGTTACAGTGTGCTTATTTCAAAGGAGAAGTTAAAGCCTGTATGATAGGATTTTGTTGTTGTTCTAAATTGAAACTCCTTTTATTCTGTTAATCCTTTCACAGGCTACAGGCTCTGTCTGCTCTTTTCAGGCACACAGTCCACGGCTTTATTTCCTGCTCCTCTGTTCTGACTCTTGTACTTGGTCTGACTTCTCTACTTCCTTAACTTCTGACTTGTTCTCCTCTTCTCTTGCCAGCATTGGGATATGTGGGCTGCATTTCATTACCCTGAAGAGGAAACCTCAGCCTCCCATGCCCTTCTCTGTACGCTGCAACGATAAGGCACAAGTGGCACGAAAAGGCTTCTCCGAGGGTCTAGGTGAGGTTTCCAGTGGGATGTTCTCAAAGTGAGCTCCCACAGGCTGCCCCACTCCAAGCAGCCTACGCAGCAGTACAGCAGTGTGCAGGAGGGGGTCACAGCCAGCGGCTTTCGCTGAGCTTCACCTTGCACCTTCCTCTTCTGCCTTACTCCCTGACATCAGGGCCCTTGAGCAGGGTTTGCTGCGAGGCAGTGCTGCCAGGTGAGCATGAGAGAAGCCCACAGAGAGCTGCAGAGCAGCTTTTTGGTGGCTCCCACTGCATCCCCACTGGCAGTGGTGCATGGGTCTGAGGAACAGAGGCTCAAAGTTCCTCCCTGACTGTGGGACTTCAGCGCATACAGGAGCTACTGTGACCCCTGACGCAAAGGAGAGGATGCTTCAACCCTCCTACTGATTTCCAAAGAGAAACTGAATGCCAAACCTACCTGGATGCTGTGAGAGGGATGTGGAGGAAACCCCTGTGATGTTCCTAAAATGCCTGGGTTGCCCTGGTAAGAAAGTGCAGCGCTGCACACTGCCTGCTCTCTGTAAATAGTGCAGCTTTATGTTGTATTGGCCCGTGTTATCTGCCAACATCTGGTTTCTGTGCTCTCTGGATAGCAATATCCTGACTTGGAATTTTACCTGCAAATGGCAGAAACCTGTCTCTAAATCCCCTGACGTAGAAATGGGCACTGTGTGAAGCTGTGCCCTGAAAGCATGCTGGAAGATGTGGGGGTTTTCTCTAGGACACTGTGTGACTGGTGACTAACAGATACACTCTGATTTTAAGGAAAGCAGCTGCTAGTGGAGATTGGTCTGTCTGTAGCAGCTCAAGGGGCAGATGCCAGCCCATGCAGCTGATTTAATGTTTGTCCCTTGGCTGAGAAACCCCACAAGTGACAGCTGAACCTCTGGGAGCGCTCTCACAGGGCCCTCTACACCTGCGATGATTTTCCGTATTTACCAAGAAGAAAAGCAGTTACAAAATGCTGCTGTACAGCTCACCAACTCAGCTCTAAAGACAGCCAAAGGGCTCTGCTATGTCGGGGAGTGCTGTGGGTCAGACAAGGACAGTATGACAGATGCAGCTTTTTGGCACCCCACTCTTCAGCCCTACTTACGCCAGTGGCAAAGACCCCTGCACCAGCTTTGAGGCATAATTTGTTTAATGGAAAATGCTGGAGTTTTCTCCTTTTTTCTCCCCCTGACTCTATTCTTTTTGCTCATTGTGATTGATCACGGTGAACAGATTATTCAGTCTGGAAAACTCATCAGAACAGCTGCCCAGTGGGAAAGCCTTGTGCTGTCTGTTCCTGAAAGCTGCCAGTCCTCATGGATGTGTCACTGTCTGAATCAGACAAATTAAATAAAACATGAGGATGCAATTTCCAGAGTTACACAGCACACAGAGGGATTTTTTTGTTACACAAGTCTAGGCTCTAGCAGAAGAAACCAGCCTGGAAGTTGGCACCACCTCTCTGACCCCCACACTGCTCCACACTCCCTGCTTACCTTGCTCAGCATCTCTGCAGCTTTTTGCTGTGAGAAACGTTCCTCCTTATTAAAATTAAAAACTTTGCTTACATGTATTGGTGTCCTTGCAACCCTCAGCTCTGGCTACCATGAACCCACGTGTGCTCTGCACCAGCCAAGGGACAGTGTGGGGACTTAAGGGGCAGCATTACAGGAACGAGCAGGTCTGGAGAAGACACAGGTTGAACTTGATTGCTCAATTGCAAAATAAAGCAAACCCTAATTCCCACTCTTGCCCCTGATTTTCTCTCAAATGGCTGGGTTTTATGCCTTCTGCTCTGAGCCCTGCAAAAGTGTCCTCAGACTCAGGCCAGCAGGTGGATTTTGGACTGTGCTTACACACCTTCTGCAAACTTGGGAACATTAACAGCATCTCTAAACTAGGCATCACTTAATCCTTCATTTCGGAAGGGGTATAATGGGAACTTCAGTACGCTAAACTTTTAAGGTAAAGCTTATTCTTCAATATTACCCTGGATAGCAAAAGGCTAAAGTGTTCAAAGTGCCTTCCGGAATTGAAAGTCCAGGCAGTACATATCTAAAACAAAGCTATATGAAAATGGCAGTAACAAATCATCCAAATACATCAACTGTGGTGTTATAGCTCAGGTCATGTTACTGAGAAGAAAGATTGATTTAGACTCTCCTATAAGGTCTACTGCCATTGCCTAGGATCTTACACAACCTTATTTTGGATGCAGATGAAAACAAGACATGAACTTCTTAGCAAAGTTTATGGTTGTGGCAGGTTTCACTCCTCCTTGATCAGAAATCATTCAGTCTCTCAAGTTTACATTCTTCTGGCTGTAAATTTGTGTTAGCAGATTCTGTGTAGTTAGTTTTACCTCTTAGCACAGTAATCCCAGCATTTACATCCCTCATTCACATCCCTAAGTGGTTTTATCTCTGTTTTATCAAAGAATACAAAGATAGGCTATGGTCAATGAACTGAGGTGGAATTTAAAAGCAAAAAAATGGTATTTATGCTTCCTGGGGTGTATACAAATATTGCACAATGATACTTGACTTAAAGCTGGCACTTAATTCGAAGTGCACTTTGGTTACCAGCTCAGCCTGAGTTTAAATGAGATTTGCAAACACCTATCAGCTCAATATACACTTTGATAGACACCACTTACGATGCCGTGTTGGCTGTCCTCAGGTACTTGGAAACCAGTGCTGACTTGTATCTTGACTTTATTTTTAAATATATAAGTTAGTTCTAAAGAATATGTTTACACAATTTTACTGAGGAGAGCTAGAAACACCTGCATTTCCAAAAGAAAAGGCAGCTTTTCTCGCAGTTCCTAAATATCCACGACCTGGGAATTTAGGGACATGTTGTAACATGATCTCAAGAGTTAGCAATATTACTATATAACATTTCTATGCAAGTATGAATCTGGTATTTGCAAATATCACAACTATCTTTTGAAATTAAGTATCTTCAGAATTATGAGAGTTCATGCTGCTCACTGATGTCTTTATGCATCAAGTTTATCTAAGCAGTTGACCCACTGTATAAAAAAATTCATCAAAGGAATGTTGCTCCTGCCCCTGAACAGAAAAACTTGTTCATAGAATGGTTTGAGTACACAGAAATATAGAATTAAATTAGTTAATCCTGCAAAATACGTGTTAACACAGACTTGAACACCCCTGCAATAGCAGTGTAAAGGACCCTGGCTCTAACACTTTCTGTTCCAGTTTTACAAGAGATCAGAGATCTGTCTTCTTCTTTCCTGTCTCCTGAAGTAACGGACTCATGTTTGAGGCATGTTCTTTATAAATCTCACTTTACAGAAGTTTTCTCCTCGGTTTGGGGTTTTTCAGTTCTGGGGCTTCTGAGCAGCTCAATCTCAGCCAAGAACTCCTCAGGCTCTTTCGGAGGGCCTCAGAGGGAAACAAACAGATTTCAGAAAGGTATATCCATAGACCTGTCTCCCGGGACACTCTGTGAGCTGATGGTTAGAAGGGAGTTTGCTCCTTTTGTCCTTTGTGTGCCCCTGCCCTGCCTGAAATAGAGAGGAGGATCCCTACGTGCTGCAAGGGGCAGCCAGGGGGCTGCTCCTGGCCCCTGCTGACAAGCACGTTTATTTTCAGCTTAGTGGTAAAATGAGAGAATGGGACTGGCCCCTGTGACTCCAGTTACTGGGAACAGATTACACTTGCTGAATGTTTTACAGAGATTACCCTCTGAACCTGGACACAGCGGGGTTCACCCTCGCCCACATCACTGCACACTGCTCAGGTGTGTGGGCAACAGGGGGTGAACGTGCTTCCTACCTGGCTGCTTTCACCTCATTCAAAGGGTGAACGTGCTTCCTACCTGGCTGCTTTCACCTCATTCAAGGGGTGAACGTGCTTCCTACCTGGCTGCTTTCACCTCATTCAAAGGGTGAATGTGCCTCCTACCTGGCTGCTTTCACCTCATTCAGAGGGTGAACGTGCTTCCTACCTGGCTGCTTTCACCTCATTCAAAGGGTGAACGTGCTTCCTACCTGGCTGCTTTCACCTCATTCAAAGCCTGACCCTATGAGGCAAGGAGGTCCTCTGCTCTCGGGGCCTCCAGCAGGGTTTGAGGGACTTGGGACCAGTAAAGAAAAGGGTCTTTAATGTTCTGTCGGGAGCACGAGCGTGTGAAGGAGAGCTCTTCCTGCTGTACACACCCGTAGTACGAACAGGATTGGGCATCTCCTGTAACAGTCTGCTCGAATCTTACTGTGTTGCTAGGGAACTGGCCCTGTCCACAACCAAAAATCATGGAGACATCGTATCCCACTGGTTTCTGGCAGAGTTACCCTAAGAAAAGGCTTTACTGCAACAAGATCTACTAGCAGGAGTACAAAAAAGGTAATTTGTCAGCTTTTTTTTTTAATTACAAATATTTTAGTTCTATCACGCACATGGAAATCCCTTTCAAGCTGAAGGCTAGGCATGTGAGGACAGCACCAGAATCTAACACTTCTTTCCTTTATTCTTTAAAATACCGGTTCAACTATTTTTAAATTTACTTGAGTCTAAGTATAGTGCTTGGAAGCTTAACAAGCTTGGATACTCTCTGCTCTTTTGTACTAACTAAGGCTATTACTATTTTCAAGACACTTATAAAAAGAATTGATTATGTATGTTTCCAAAATGTATGGCTTTTCAAGTTTTCAGACTGCATTTAAAAGTATTAGAAAAAAGAACCTTGTATTTATGGAGACCTAGAACGACACTTTTGATACAGCTTCTTATCCCTTTCAGGACATCAGAAATGTCTGCGTTGTTTTAAATTAGTGATAAAACAAAGCTTGACACCCCAGATACCAAAGAATAAGTCTGCTATCAAAACAAGACAAAATCTGGGCAGAGAAAAAAATAAGCCACGGGGAAAGATAAATGAAATATAGTCTGAGGTGACCTCCCTGAAAACAAGCAAGTAAATCCTGTCCTATTAAGCTCTCAGGAGAGCTGCTAAAGAATTTCAAAATAATCCAGACAAGGAACTCAAGCCCACATTTGCATTCTTGTCAGTCCTTTTCTAGCAACTCCCTAAGAAAAAATGATCCCTTGGGTGTTCTGTACAAAAGGATGAATTTTTATGATATAAAAGCACACACTTTAAAGCTGTAAGTCCTCATTCTTTGGCAGTCGTTATCTTCAGGTTTATGGAGAAGCACATATTGATCCTTTCCAAGGCACAGGTGGGCAGGGAGGCAAGAAACACTTCTGGATTCATCAGCCTTCCTCTTGGGGCCTGCCCAGGAGCAATCTCACTGCACAGTACTATTAAAAACCGATTATATACGGCAACTGTTAACAGTTTTTCCCCTTCTCTCGGGATGGTTGCACAATTTAACAGCAAAAAGATGGAAGACACTCAGGAACTGGGAGTCTGGCCAAGTAGGGATGCTTTTTCTTGTCAGACCTGTAGTTTATAAAGTCATGCACATGTACACAAGTGTAATGGCCTTTTCACAAAGCTCCTTGGCTTACAGAGAAGGCGTTTCAATATTCAGACCTCAACTTCTGTCCTCCACTGTCTGGCTGTATCTCTGTAAGAGAACAACTTTTTATACTGACTGCCCATCCCTGTGTGATTTTTAACCCAGAGTTAATAATGTGCCTGTGTGTTGGCCAGTGCTATGGGTGCATTAGAAATTTTGGGATGGGCAGCCTCGTGACACTCACTGCCATAGATCACACTAATATTGTGGATTTTAGCTCTCTGACCCAGTGTATTCAACAGAACGAGATTCTTCCTTAACTTGATTTCTCCTCGTATTTGTGGATATAAATAAGGTCCTTATATTGTTCCAACACAATTTTTTGTAGTATACTATATTAAGATGTTTGGCCTGATCTAGATTAAGTGGCTTCATGTAACTGATGAAAGAGCTATTGTTTTTCAGAGCAGAAAAACTGCCACTCATCCAGATCACTGCCCTATTTCTTGGAGTTAGAAGTAACCTTTCTAAAGTTTTCCTGATTTTAAATGGTATGTTTTACACTACTGATATTCCGGTCCCACATTTGAAGTGTGATTACGCCATTATTTAAGGATCAGATTAAAAAAAATTCAACTCAGTTTTCAGATGCAAAAAATTTTTAGTTTTCTGTGAGTTGGTACTATTGTAAAGAAAGTGTTAAATGAATCAGAGCAATTCAGCTCTGGGGGTTATTCCATTACCCAGTGACACAGAAGTTCCTCAGGCCTAAACATCACCAGCATACTCCTCGCCACTTTTCTTGCTCAAAGATCCAGGGGAATTTGTCTCTATTGCCTGAAAGAGATGATGAACCATGTCTAGAAGCAAGAATTTAAACAGCTCACCCTAACACTAGATCTGTTCATGCATTACTCTGCAATCACAAAAACAGAATCTGCAAGTTCCTGAAGATGGGAACAAATTGTAGACAATCACTCTTCAAATCTTGCTTTTCAGCCCTGACTTGCAAAGGCCAGTGCCAGAAGAAAACATTAGGAGAATAAACTAATACTGCATAAAGAGATTTTGTGGAGGCTGACATGAATACGTGTATTTACCACTGTACATGTTTTTCCTCTGTAGGACGACAGGGCTTGCATATTCCCTGTGCTTTCTCACAGAGAGGGATACAAGAATTTAAACAGGAATTAGGGTGTTAAGATGCTCAGTCAGTGTTGGATTGCTGGCTCCCTGCTCTTTGCCATGGAACATCTGCTAAAGAACTCTTTGGAAGACTTCTGGGTTTTTCAGGACCAGCAGAAAAATCCAACACTGTTAGGATGTTTTATATTTGGGGCACTTCAGTACTGACAAATGCCTTCTCATTTTATCACGCTGCAATCAAGATGACAAAAAAGTGTGGCAGCTAGTAGAAACTCCCCTCACAGTACAACAAAAAACAGGGTCTCAAAAGGAAACGTTTGGCACTTGAAAAGCTGCAAACAAAAAAAAAGCTAAACCTCCACCAAACCACTTCTGCTTGTTGTAAGGCTGCCAAAGCAGAACAGACTTTCTCAACAGAAAAGGCTACATTATGCTAGAAGGAAATGAGCTGCAAGGCACAGGAAAAGGGAACACGAGTGGAGATTTATGGCACTGCTGAAAGCAGGCACTGTACTGCCAGATCAGGAGAGAGGCACTTCCCAAAGGATGCTCCCTTTGTTAGCTCATCTCTCAGGAGGCAGTTTCTGCTGCAGGGTACCTGAACCACTGCACTCACTGCAGAGAGCCCATCACGCACAGAGCTTCAGCCTTGTCCTCAGTCACCATCCCAGTCAGAATTTCCTGCTTTTATAGAAGGAAGGAAGGTAAACCACCCCCCACCACCAAAAACTACCAAAACTCACCCAAACTAACCCCGCTCAAACCAAAACCATCAGTCAATGAGTCTTGAGAGTTAATGACTTGCAAACAGATTTGTGCGGCAATTGTTGCACGAAAGTACAAATTTAGCTTTTTTTTTTTTTCTCTTCACATTGTACATGTGGGACTGCACATGCTGAATTCTCCTTGATACAGACTGCAGCAGAAAGGCACATCTGTGGACAAAAACACCCCTTTTTCTTTGTCCAGAAATACTCAGTAAAGAAAAATATAAAGTTAAGGCTTTTAAGGCCCTTTTTTGCCCCACCCCCCCGCCAGGAATTTCTAATCACAGCTCCTTTTTAGACTTCCTCTGTAAGTTTAGTCTCAGAACTAAGCTGCTACCCCAGAGAAGCTGCAGAATCTCCCTGAATTTTTACCAAGCTCAATTTGAACTTTGCCATGGTTTTTACTTCCAAGTGAAACTGCACCTTGATTTCAGCTCTCTAAATTCAAGTGAAAGACTACCCCAAACAATTCTGATGGAGAACTGTATATTGGAATAGTCTTGAAGAACGTGGGAACACGGTATCACCCCTAAAGTATCATGCCTTAAATGTCACTTGCATTTTGGATGGGCATCTCTAGCTTCCTTGTTTTCCAAATGCAGGAGCGGATCTTTCTCAGTAGTATGAACCTTTTTTCCTATTGGGTACCATATCAAATTATGGATACCTATCAGCTTAAATGTACATATGGAACCTGGACGTGTAAGTTGCAATAGTTTTGAATCTGAGCCTAAGCCTCTGGGCTATATGGGAAAAACATTCACAAGTCCCTCAGAAGTGCCTTTGTGGTTTCTCACTAGTAAGGAATAATTGCCATTTATCTTGAACAAAAATCCACTGCTGACTTTACTAAACCATAATTTATGAGAGGACAAGATACTGAATTACATTCCTCTACAGTCCAGAGCTAGATTCTGAACTATTGCCCTGAAAAAAACCCAGTTGTGCATCTATAAATACTTGGTGTGTTACATCAGTAAGTGCCATGTGGAACCAAAAGCTCAAAATATTAGTGATCAAGGTGTGTAACAGATGGGGAAGGCTGACTCCTTTCTAAAGTGTTTAGAAACACTTTTTTTTTTTTTGAGAGAGAATCATTGAAGTGTAATCTGTATTACTCTCACAAGTCAGCGAACAAAAGTGTGTCCTGAAACTTCAGTTAGCTGTAAAAGTGAAATGCTCTCGCACGGATTCAGAGGGAGAAAATTCTTGCTGCAACACCACTGTTTTCTCTGACTCCATGTAGGAACACAGAAACCAGGAAAAACCATCCAGTTATGGGGGTGGGGTTTTTTGATGTTCTTTTCGTACATCTTTCTTTCTGCTGCAGTCCTGTAACTTGGGTACTACTCCAGTGAAGTCCATTGGGTCTGACTAGGAACGATCTCCTAACGATTTGTTACTTGATAAACAGATGGATCTCATTCAGTGACCAAAACCCACTCCACTTGAGCACTGGTGGCACATGAAACACGATCAGAGAGGATACAGCAAGCACTGGGCATTAACAGCTCTCCATTTCCACTTGCAGAAGGGGAATATGAAGGCTATTCCCAGTGCCACGTGTTCTCTTTCCCCAGCGTTAGGGTAGCAGCTCGCTGAATCCTGCACCAGGCTTCTGCCGATACAGACCATCGGTGGGATTTTAAGGGATGCTAGAAATGCAAGAGGCGTCGCGGTAAGGAGACAGCTAACTGACACACAGGAAGGCTCTGTTTTCTGTCAGTTAGTTTTCT
>VYZQ01047274.1:0-13998 GCA_013400655.1 Mystacornis crossleyi | reverse complement strand
ATACACAAGATTTTCTGAGGCCCTGGTGTACACTAAAAACAGACATGTGGATGCAAGTTAAATAAGAGCAACATAAAAATGACATTAATGAGCAAAGCCGTGCTTTTCCACCTCAGCAAGCACTGCAGTCCTGGCACCCAGCTGACCCAAAGCTGTGTTATCCACAGATGGCACCACAGCTACGTCTACTTTATAAGGTTACGTAGCAACCGGTGCCAGAAGGTTTCAGGAGGTTCCTCAGGAGGTCTTTTCTAAGGAACCAGCAAGAAATTATTTCACTGCTGGCAGGGATGGCTGGTGTCTCTCTCAGAGAGCCCAGGTTGTTCCCTCCTCAGTGCTGCTTGAGGCCTTTCCCCACTTCTCATCTTTACCCCCACCAGCAATGAGGTTGCTGCAGTTTCCCCATCCCACAGGACTGTGTTACACAGTACAAAATTTGGGTGTGATATTGATGGTCACTCTGAGCAGAGCTTTGCTGTTGGTGCTGAATTTATCAGTTATGAGACATTTATGAGCCAGGGGTGGTTCCCTGTGCTCCCCTGCAGAATGGCCTGAGACGGGCCCACGACTGTTCCTGTTGATGCTTCACGAGACTCAAGGTCAGTTCTGTGTAATTTGAGCCAAGTCAATGCAAAGGTCAGTGGTGCGGCCAGGGGCAGCCGGTCAGAGCAGGAAGGACACTCACCATAGCCTGACACCACTGCTGACAAACACGGGATAACAATGGCTGCAGCTGGAAAAATCCACAGAAGAGACTGTCAGTGAACAGCAGAGCTCAGAACAGATGAGCAACAGTGAAAAACATGTGGCCCAGACTCGTTACTGCTGCAGAGAAATATGCTGAGCTCTGGGCACTCCACCACCACTGAGTCATCAGGTTTAATCCAGTTCAATAAGGGAAACACCCCCTCCAAGCCGACCTGCAGGAAGAGCCCAGAGCCGAGAGTGCTCTGGGCAGATGTTTCACATTAGCATCCCTCATTCCCATAGTGAGCCCACGGGACAGGGATGCACGGGGCAGATCAGCCAGCTGGCAGTTTTCCAAATCACTCTGCTCTTATCAGGTGGAGCAGGGAATCGCTGGTGTTCCAAACAGACAGTGAGGTGGCTGTACCCAGTGACACTGTCCGGGTGCAGGCAGTGCACCGGGCTCAGGGATGAGAGGCTGTCTTGGGTAATAAGACACGTCCATGAAGAAAAGGTTACAAAATTTTTGGTACACAAAAGCCAAGAGCTGTTCAGCAATCACTGCCCTCTTACTGAAATAGGGGCCTTTTCTGCCAAGAAAGAAGTGCCTCAACCATACAAAGCAGAATTGTTTCAGAGAAGGAAGGGAAGGGAAGGAGAGGGAAAGTACACTGGGAGAGTGGGAATGATCAAGGTTGCTTTAACTGCAGGTGGCCCAACTGCTGGGCAGAGAGAGGAAGAGAAGGGGAAAAGAACTCTCACAGAGGCATTTCTAGCTGGCTTAACTGGGAAGAAATGGAGTTGTCTGCACAGGAAGGGGCCAGGGAAAACTCAAACATGGTTAAAAAAAATGAACACCTCCTCTCACTCCTCACCTGTCAAACACACAGCTGGCCCCAGACAAATAATAGACTCAATAGGTGCATTTTGTGGTTTACAGTTTACTCCTAAATCAAGGTGTCCCATGCAAATGAGAAGTCCACTTTTGTAATTAGTCATATATGGAGCTGCTTAACAATAGTTAGCAGCATTGGTAATATCTGAAATCTCTTTTTAGAGATCCAGTAGATGGATCCAGCTTCAGTCGTAACTGTTTCCCTGAACAGCAGCTCAGGTTGGCAGAATTATGCAAACACTTAAAACATCTGACCCTCACTCTCGCTCAGTCTGAACACCCTCAGAGTGTGCAGGTCTCCAGCCCACGGCCTAAGAAATAATCCAACCACTGTGCAGGTACAAAGATACAATATCTTGCTTTTTTTTCCTGAGCTGAGCTATTTAATGAATATTTTGCCTCTAGGTCTGCTAAGAGGGGGTAAAAAAAAACAACCTTCCTCAAGAGCTCCCCAGTGAGACAGGACAACAGGAGCACTGGGGATGCTTCCAAATACCACCGTGACAACTTCCTGTAATACAAACAGCATCAGAAACCCCCCAGACACTGTTTCTTTCATATTTCATAAACCGAAGTGTCAACCTTCTGTTACTTGTACTTTGAAATTAGAAGTGCATCTTTTTTAACAGTGTGAATCAATACATGAAGAAAAATCATTTGTGCTTTGCAGTGCCTTTTGAACAGCTCACCGAAGGAGTACAGCAACAGTCCAGCGCTCAGCATGGTCACATTTGCAGCCCATCCAATTAACAGGAACGCTGGAATCAGCAACAGAATAGCCTGCAGAAGGAATGAGTCACACGGTCACATCTGAGCCGCGCTTGTTAAAGCCTAACTCTAGGTGTCCTGCCAGTTCCCTTCCGCGGATGGGACAGCACACAAGTCACAAGCAGAAAGCCCTTTCTTCCCAAGCAGACATTTCAAAGTCACCTGGATGGCCCCACACCAGCACAATGAACTTTTCTGTTCCCTCTCACTATCACATGATTGCACACCACATGCAAGTTCTCTCTCTACAGATCTGTCGTGTTGGGGGGATTTTTTATCTTGCTCTGTTTTGACCTGGACAGAAATCTGGCTTTAACTCTTCACCTCCTGAGCTGGCACAAGAGAAGAAAAAGCTTGAGTGCAGCAGGACTGCAGCTCCTCTGCTTTTGCTCAGCTGTATCGACTGATTTTATCTTTAGCTTTCAGATTTCTGTAGCCAAGAGGAAAAAAGGGAGGAGAAGGTACATCTAAAATTCAAACCCCCAAAATAAAAAGCATTCTTCATCTCCTCCAAGAGCTGGACTTCCCCTGTGATGTCTCCCTCGCTTACAGAGCTCCTGCAGAAAAGACAGATCAGATCTGCTTCGTGTGTGATAAAGGAGGGTATTCACTGCCACCGAGTGCCTCATTTTGAGGATTCAGTGATAAATGAGCTACTGTAACCACTGTGCTAAGAGAGGCCACGTTTGCCATGTGGTGCAGACTGACAAACTGCCAGAGTAACTTCAGCAAAAGGGGGAACTCCCACAAAACCCGCTGGCATCCCCGAAGAGAGTGCCCCTGGGCTGGGGGGGGTCTCTGCGTCGCGGACATGGGTGTTCCTGAGGAGCCATCAGCCCAGCAAATGAGGGTTTGAGGTAACTGCACGTCCTAGTGCAGGGCTGAGGAAGGAGTATAAAAATGGGAGGTTCAGAGGGCAGCGCAGTGCCAGCAAACACAGCAGGCTGGCAGAGCAGAGGGGGAAGCTGATGTGGAGGATGAAGCAGCACCAAGAGCAGCTGATGTTCATCCACAGGGAAATGTGACACCAGCAGCCTGACATCAGCTTTGCCTGCCAGGGACCAGGGTGGAGATTTTTTCACCAGCAGAAATCCCTTTAGGAGAAGCTGAGTCAATTCACTGGAATGCAATGGTTTGGAAATCTTCTACCCTGCCACCACTGAAATCATGCCAGCCTCAAAATAATGTAAAATACATTAATCAAGGCGCTAACAGTCCAAGCAAAGCTATTGCCAAGGACCGAAGGTAGTGCTTTGTTTAGTTCCACACACAACTGTAAAGGACAAGACATTATCTACTGTCCCCACAGCTGTATAAACTGCAGGGAGCTGTTCCCTGTCATCCCAGTGCAGCAGCTGCAGCATCTCTGGGAGGGAAGAGCCAAGCAAAACAAAGGAATGTACACTTTTGTCAGTGAAACCTCGGTCTGAACATTGGTACATGCTTTTGTTACATGTAATACTGATGATCACAAAATCAAAGATTGGAAAAAGGATCTATTTCTCCCTGCCCAGCAGTGAAATATACTCTAGGGAAAGCCTGTCAAGCACAAAGATAGCCAGACTGAAAGTAATTTCCCAGAAAGCGAGTGAGAGATCAGCCCTGAAGCAGCTTTAGTAGTTTCAGTGTCTGCACTGCAAGAGCAATCACCGAAATAAAGCATACTGTTCACAATATTTTACCTAACTTGCACAGATGGGCAACCTGTTCTCATTCCTTACTGCAATTAAATATGAAGAACACAAAGTGTCAATAATATTGTTGCTCATATCATAAGAAAGGGTTCTAATGTTCCAAAGTTTAATTAGACTGATAAGTGCCCAAAACCAGTTCTGAGAAGTCATTTAGTGAATAGATGAGACAGAAATTTCTTTTGATTGGACAAATACAGTTATAGCCTCCAACTACCCTTCACTGCACTTCAGACTGAAAATTAACATATCAGATTTGTGGGGGGAAAGAAAAAGAAATATTGATTTTTTTTTTTTTACCCTTTTTACAGCTCTGATTTCATTTCCTGGCTTGATTCGGCGAGCATAGCCTCCCTGGATCACAGCCATTGTTATTCCAATAAAGAAAAACATCTTGCCCTGCTGCATGCTGGAAGGGAGGCAAGAACACAGATTACGGAGTCACGCACGGAGCGTTCCGCCCTGGGATCCACCACCCCTGCGCCGACCCTCTCTGGGAGAGGGACACAAAATGATTTTGGGGCCCACACAGCAGCGCAGAGCTCTCAGCACACTGACAGCAGCTGCCATGGCAAGCAGAGAGCACGAAGGGAAAGCTCCGAGGCCTCATCCCATGGATGGGACAATGCTGCCAGGTGCTGCAACCACCTCTGGACTGCTGTGGGGTCAGTCAGGGTTTCTGGGGTGGCCCACAAAGACTCAACACATAAATTACCCTGTGCCGTGCGCGTCTGTGCCACGTGCATGGGAGCTGTTGGTTTCCAAGATGCAACTCATGGAGGGTTTGATGGAGGTCAGCAAAGCACAACGTGGTGGTGATCGGGTGTCACACTGGGAAGTCTGAGACACCACTCCCTCCACCCTTCAATTTTCTTCACTTTTCCCTTTCTTTATCTTCCTTTTCCCTTTCTTTAACTTATCCACCTTTTCCCTCTTACTGTGGATATTCTATGAACTATGTGGATATTCTCAGCTGAAGGGCCTCATCTCCTCAACAAGCTGGCTGCCTCAGAGCTGCACTGCTGGCACACAGCTCTGCACCTCACTGGGGGCTGCCCTGAATGCACAGGACACAGCAAAGCTCCATGCACTACAAAACCTCTCCTCACCACACATGGATTAGTTAAGCCACAAACTGTAATGAAAGACAGACGGGGAAAGATGAGCCAACCTCCCTAGAATTACTCAAAGGGAAGGACATGCACAGGAATCAAGTTGCAAGTTCACGTTCCTGGCTGGAATTCTTCCTATGAGCTGGCAGGAAAAGTATTTCAAGCTGAGCTGTTGGTGGATCCTGTTCTCTTTCTTCTCTGGTGTTTGGCTACAGGAGATCAGGCTCTGTGTATGACTGCACACCATATGCAATGCAGAACGCTGGTGAGCAAATATCATCACACAGATATCCCCCCATGCCTCGCCTCTTTGAGCTGCAAGATTGCTCCTGATACCCAAAAACTCTTCTGAGCAAGAAAAGGTTTTACTATAATCAATACAACTAGCACAGCTATACCTATTTCATGAGCTTTAATTTAATCTTGGGTATTTATAGTCCCTACTTTTTAGAAGCTGCAGATTGAGTACTTCCTTTCATGATAAACACTGTACCTATATTTCCTAAATTCTTCTCACAAAGCCCAAGTACCACTGAATGCAGGGGTGGCTTTACTTTACTAATGTCAGAAAGCCTCTCTTGAAAATACATGAAGAGACCTTAAATCAAGATTTTGGAAAATACCCTCGTCAAAATATACAACATTTATATTCTAAATGTGCAATACCTGCTGAAGTGGAATCTCTGGTGAGTGAGAAAACTCAGTGTATACTCCAAGCCAGAAAACAGGAACAGGTACAGGAAGTAAGCCAGGCCCAAAATTTTGAGATTCTGAAGATCTAAATAAACAAAAAACCAAAACAAACACCAAGGGGATGGGAGGTGGGGACAGAAACATGGTGGAGTTTTCCAAACAAAGCTTGAGAATAAAATCACAATAGAAGATCAACATTTATCAACTGTACAGGGAAATGTTCTCACCTCAGATGCTCATTTTAGATTTCCATACAACACAGGCCACAAAATGAGTCCTACAGAGATGCAGAGAATCCTGCATCTCCAAGTCGTGAATTGAGAAATAAAATTCCACTCTGAAGTTCCTGGTTTGCAGCTTGAATAAGCAAACTCACATCTCCCTTGCTCATGCCTTGATCTATCTTTAAATCACTTCACTTACTGCAGCCTGCCCCATGCTGCAGCCAGTGGCTGAGGAAAACACAAGTATCAAGTCAGAAATGGTCAAAACACTCGTATTCAAAACCTTCTCTTGGGAATAAGAGGACCAAGGTCCAATGGAACTTCCAACTGCCTCATCATAAGTTATTAAGGTGGCTTTAAATGAGCAAACAGAGTGCTGCTTCTGGAATGGTTTGAGTACAGTTTTCACTTAGAGACCAATGCCACACACAAAAAGACCCAGAGTATTACTGTAAAAAGCCATCTGACACTTACTCTGCTCTGAAGGGGATTCCTTTCCTCGGGTGACTGCAGAGAACTGAAATAAAGCCAAAGGACTGAGCAAATCAACTGCTGCCTGAAACCCAGATGTCACAGAAGAGACCTGATCAAAGACAGAAAGAGGTTTATTTTAAAACCCTAATGTAATAACCACTGCTAGGAACTGACAGTAACCACCAAATGTGCCTCTACACCTGCACAAATCACCTGAGATGAAACAAGGCACCTGGCACTGGGATTTGAGTGGGCCCCAGTAACAACCCAGACTTTCTGAACCCAGAACTGGCTCCAGCACTGAAATTGAAAGGTAAAGCACTGATAGCAATTTCACTGAAGACAAAAGAGAGATTCTTCTTTGGGTTCTTACAAAGCAGAAGAGGCTCATTCTCCACAGCCTTGAAGGTGGCTTTATGTGGTTCATCTTTTGCATCATCCCTCATGTCCAAAGAACATTTACTGGGAAAATAATGGCCCATCTGCCTGGAAGCTCACAGGAAGTTGAGGATTTGCTCCTGTGCTACAAATCTGAGACCAGTATGCACAGCACATCAAACACTGGTCTGTTTTGGTACTGGTTGCTATTTTAGCCAGCCAGTGACACCTCCTGGGGAAGAGAAGGAAAATAAAACTTTTAGAGAGATTCTTTGGAGATATTTTAGAGAAATTTCCTAGGAGATTCTGCCCAGCCACAATGTGTGGCTTTTTAAAGAGGAAAATTTATTTTGTACCACTTCTGGGCCTTGTACTGTGTACAACATCTCAACCTAATTATGCACCTGTGGCACTCCCCCTGCTCCTTACCCACAGGCACTTAGAAGATGCTTATTCTTCCATCTGTAGAGAATTTACTTTTTTGTTTAAATTCTAAAATATAGAAGATTAAAGAAAACACCAAAAGAAGTAATGTCTAAATTATTAGAAATCAAATTCCCTACATTATTAGGGGAATTTTTTTTTAGAGTAGAATTTAGCCTGTCACTTTACACAACAGTCACAGGAAGAGATAAGACATTCAAGAATCCTGAATAATCTCACCTAGTATTTCACGCCTTCAAAGCACTGCACAGGCTTTATCTGATGAGCTTCCTTGTCTTCCCAGATAGGGAGGGAGGGAGCTATTATCCCTTTGAGGGCTGAGATTAAAGGTCAGATTATCAGTGGAACTTAATCTCAGTGCATGACCTGGGGACTCATTACAGGCTGGATTTAATGAAGCTGTAAGCAAATCAACCCTCAATATGGTATTAACGTGACCCCTGTCTTGTTTTGATAGTCAGAGCTTCAGAGTCTGGAGCCCATTAATCTCACAGCAGTAACCAGTTCAATGGCCCAGCCTGGGCTGGTATGAAGCCATGAAGTTGCTGATTCACACAGAACATACTGGGATATTTATTCTCCCTCCCACTGCATTTATTGCAGAGAGTAAACAGACACGCCCAAGAAGTTTGCTCATGCTGTTGAGAAGTCTAAGAGGATTTCCTGAAGCTGGCTTGTGGCAATCCCCAGTTCCTGCGTGTGTTGGTACCACGGGGTTTGCACTACAGCACAGAGAATCTGGGCACAAGCATGTGTGCCAGTAATAAAAATGCCCTGTAGTTTGTACCTGTTCTGAATTATTATCCACGTCAGACAGGATGCCAAGCAGCTTTGTACGAGGCTGATTTTAGTTTGGTCGAGAGGACATACATTAGATATGCATATGTTTAAAATCTTAAATGCTTTATGAAATATATATATCTGTTAGATTTTTAGTGTAGGTGTGTTGGTGTGTGCACACATACATTTTTTTCAATCTCTCCTATCTTTGCCATAGAAACAGTGGTCTAGAAGTGACTTTATCCAGTGATCCATAATGAAAGCATTGTCCTAAAACTAGCTTAAGAGTTTCACCATCCCCCAAAAAGTATACACTGCCAATTTCAGTCAGTGTCAGCAGCTACATGAAGTTTAGTTTCTTCACAGGTTCAACCTCTGCAACCTCTAACCTGTATTTAATTTCTGTGCTTATGATTTATTACTCCACAATTGCTCCTTTTGACTTCATGATCACCCCAAAAGTCACCTTGAATGGCAGACATTTTTCACAGTGTCTTTGCTCATTTTGTTTTCCTCTGATGCCGAGATTCAGGATCATGTCTGGAAGGCAGAGTCAGTCCACATCAGGAATGCAGCCTGGGCCTTCCAAGCTGCAGCCTTACCTTGCAAACCAGACGTGTTCAGTATGCACAGAGCGCAGCTCTGGCTTTCCACAAGTCTGCTACTGATACTGCATAGCCCTACACACAGTCCAGAAAAGGGGAGTTGTAAGACCCTCCCTCCAACTGGGCAGCCTCGTTTATGGCTAGCTTAGCTAAAAACTAACTCCAAAGCTCTTAAAGGGGACAGACCTTCCTATTCCTCCCTTCTCCCAGTCGGGTCACAGCAGGAGCTCTTTTGGCTACCACAAGGCCAGTGTCTGACTCTCTTCACCTGATCGACTCGTGGAACAGTTGACAACAAGAGGAAGGAAGGGAGTAAAAATGCTGTTCTCTTTGGATGAAAACACATCCTTGTTCCCCATCTCCCTCCATTTTCCCCTTTCAACAAGTTAATTCCAACATGAATCAATATGAAATACTCTCTCCTGTGAAAAGCAGACTGATAGAGAAACAAGGGTATAATAGGAACATAGCAAACTTCAAGGAAACAGATGTCTGATCCCACTGGCACATCCTCCTGCCAGTTATCATGATGATTTCCCCTCTTTTTACAGCTCTGTCCTTCCAACATATTCCACTCCTATACTGCAGGAGCACCTGCTCCAGCTCAGCCCAGCCAAGTTCCAGAAAGGCAGTCAACATACCTGCCTTTCCTCTGTCACCCACAGGCCGAGAAAACTGCCCGCTCCCACTCAGAAAGTGGAGGAATTACCCGAGAAGAGAGCAGAGCAGCCTAATAAGTGAAATTACACATACGCTGGAACACATGGATCACATGCACAGATGGAGGCTGGCAGCACACGAGCACTGACACCAACCACAGCAAGCCCCAAACCACTCTCTCATGAGCAGGCAAACACCCTGTGCTGTGTGCTCTGTGTCACGGGGACCCCGCCCTGAGCAGCACCTCCTGCAGCACCCACTGCTGTACGGAGGCAGAGCCCCAAAGAGCAGTGACAGAGAGCTCCTTTCCTTTCCAAAATTCAGTGGTGTTGGCTAACACAGATGAGCTGATCAGAACTTTCAAGAGGATAATAAAAGGGGGAGGAATCTGTTCAGTCATCACCTAACCCTAAAAGGCACTGAAGCCATTTAATCACTGTACAGCAAAGGAGGGGCTGTTTATAGAATACAGATTTGCTCTGCAGTACTTCCCTACGTCACCATGTTGCCACCTTCCCAGAGTGTGCAGCTCTAACTAAGAACAGGATTTTATCCAGAATGTTTAGAAACAGCCAAATAGGAAATAGGAACAGATGACACATGGAAGAGTTGTTAAAAGAAAATAAAATAGCTGCAGAGCTTGGGAACATAGTGTGAGCAACAGATTTCACATGGGACACAACCTGCTGGGAAACACTCAGGGAAGGTGCAAAGTTTTGCCCTGGTAGGATCATTGCAGATAAAAGCTTCCTGAACAATTCTCAGTGTCAAATGGATTTGGCTATCCAGAGACCAAACACGTTCCAAAAACTGAGTGCTGCCTAGAAACCAGGGATCACAGCAAAGACCCAACCCAGTGAAAGCCTCAAATCGAGTGCAGATACCCAGGGCTGAATTCCACCTCTCTCACGCTATAAAGGAGACTGTTCTAAGAGACTTTTAATCAGATACACCTTGGAGAGTGTCCAATCACACAATATTAAATCATAATGTTAATAAATGTTTGGACCCCAAATCCAATCAGTCACTGAATTTTAGCACATGTAGGTATTTTCTATCTGCAGAAGACAGAACAGCTCAGAAAAAAGTAATTTGCTATTCTAGTGTTCAAAATATTCAAGCAAATACAAGATAGTAGGTATGAAAATTTCTAACATACACTGGATAAATGAAAGAAAATCCAGTCTCTGATGCATTTACTTTTATGATTTACTGAAATTCTTCCCCAAGGAATCCTTGTGGTCATAGTTTAAAATTCACAGTCACCCTCCCATGTTCACATTAGGTTTTGAAAAATTTTAACCTAACACACCAAAACTAGCAATTAAGCAGTCAGGTTAACTATAAAGAACTTCTTATATTACACTGGGATAGGAGATGGGACCACCACTGAAAGTGTTCAAGGTCAAGATGGATGAGGTTCAGATCAATCTGGTCTAGCGGAAGGTGTGCCTGCCCATGGCAGGGGGTTCAAAATAGGTGATTTTTAAGGTCCCTTCCAACCCAAAATATTCTACGATTGTATGATCATAAAACTGCTTTAACACCAGCCTTAATAATACTCCTAATCCCAGGAAGGAGCTAAGTTTCTGAGACACTGGCTAAGCCTGTTCTTCACCGTTTCCAGTATTTCAACAATCCTCAAATCCTATTTTTACAGAAAACACAGATCTTGAGACTGGTCGTCCATTTACCCGTTTTTCCTTGGGAAGTGTCTCTGGAAGAAGGAGGAAGATGAAAATTAAATCAGCCACAGAAAACACGAGTGCTGACAATGCTGAACGAAGGTAGAAGACTTCTCCTTCCTCTGTCTGCGTGGCAAGGTAAGCACCCATCATGGGGCCCAGGGTAAAGCCCAGGGAGAAAGCAACACCAATCATGGCCTGCAGGGATACACAAACAGAGAAATTTAGACACCGTTTTTTTCAGGCAGCTCAGTTCTTGATTTGGATTAACCAGGTACAGAACCTAATCACCCCGAAGATGCAGGGAGTACAAAGCAAAAACATGAAGTGTGAATAACCTGCTGTTTCCAAAGAAACGATTTTGGTTCTTGTCCTGTCAGGGAAGTGGCAGGAACAGGCAGTGGCCCATCACTGTTTGGGAATAGCTTCAGTCAGATGCTGTTCACTTCCCAGAAAGCAGAATGAACATGCCTACTTTGCTTTGGAAAAGAAGAGAATACAAGCCATGTGGATGTGAGCCATGCTCTACTAAGTGACCTACTCTCAGGCCCTAAAAATAGGCCCTGACCCATTTTATTTACTAGTGCTGTATGGCTACCGCTCTCCACAAATAAAAATGCATTTTGGCTCACCAGGATTATAATAAATTGCTTGGAAGATTCATTAGCTATCACTGTGAAATCTAAAGCCTTCCCCTCCCAAGAAGCAGCTGTCCTCTGTAGTGCCTTATAACAATCTGTTAAGATTGTTAAGTCTGAGCCTCCGAGGTTTTTATAGGATAAAAGATGTAACTGGTAATTCACAGGCCAAGTTCAGTCTGCAGGGTGTTTCCATCTGGGCCACTGCCTTCTGGAAGTGGATAGGGCAGCTGCTCATACTTCTCAGTCAGCCAAATGTCACATCCTTTACCCACTGAGCTCAGATCCTCCAGCCAGTGCAGCGTGCAAGGAAGTCAGGAGCGCGCTGTGCTGTGCTGCTGCGCTTCCACAGCTCGGGAAGGTGAGAAAAGGGGTTGCCCTGTAACTGGCTTCCAGCTGCCAAAATTGGCCCGAAGACCTTGTGATTTCTAAGCTATTATAATCAGAATTAAAGTTACCAGCAGGAGTAACAGTTCAAACACTGAAACAAGATAGTTTTCCCATCTCTAGAGCATCTGTGTTTCACTTGTAGGTGAAGGTCATTGGCAAAAGTCCAAGAGCTCCCAGGAATATGATCTGGCATCTTTCCAGAAGCAAAGCAGAATGTGAAGTCATGTTTTCACTTGATCAGTGAATACACACCTGAGGAAGACATACTGAGCGCCCAAAATAATTTAAAAGTTGCCTATTAAAACTAAATGTGTACCCCACAAATGTAACTCACCATGCCCTTGCTTCGTGCTTTTGGGGAGTGCAAGTCAGCAATTATAGCTGTGGAGAGGCTGACATTCCCTTTGCTTATTCCACCTATGATCCTGGAGAGAAGAAAAACGCCAAAAGTCCGAGAGGCAGCCCATAGTGAGTATGATGCTATCAAACCCATCTGCAGAAGCAAGAAAGGGTTCTTTATAAAGCAAAGCAAAGTTGGCATAAAATTTCTGCACATTTCCCAGCTAAACATTTATGTTTTTGTTTTCAATGGCTGCTCCAAACCCCATGAAATGGCTGAATACACTGACACTGCACTATGTCCTCTACAGTGATATAAAAGAAGTAGAAACAAATCCATACAAACTACATACAATTGTGATATTTCTAATTAGAAGAGAAAATTAGAAATTAGAAGAGCAAAAATCTGTGGAAGTTAAAGCAGTCCCAGGCACAAAACATTTTTGTACATCCCACTGCATTTGTTTCCAAATTCAAGAGAAATCTGAGTTCAAAATAAGGAGAATATTCATGGTCATAAGAAATACATCTTGCAGTGCTATATAGCACTTCCTAACCAACAATTCCCAGGCTCTGTGGAACAGGTTATGAAGTGATCAGCCCTCATTTATCACTTGATGATCTAAAATACATAGGAATTAAGTCTAACATTTGTCAACAGAGCATCTGAAGTCATTCTCCCATACACAGGGGAAAGGGATTTTGGAAAATTACAGGAACAGATAAGTATTTTGGTGTCTTCTATGTACAGTTTGGGTTTGGGAAGTTCAGTTTAAGCACTCACACTTGGAAGCGTGGCCAAGTGATTTAGCAAGAAAGAGTCAGCAACCAACAGATCTAGAAAATTCAATTATAGAACTGAACTCTGGCTGTCACAGTCACACACAATTCAGTTTCTGTGCTAAGCACAAGATCATGGTGCCTTCCACTGTGTATTGAGATGCCATGACAGAGATCAGCATGTGACACATACCACTGTCATCAAGATGACAGGCCTTCTGCCCCAGTGGTCTGACACAGCACCGGTGAGGGGAGAGGAGAAAAACTGCAGGATGGAAAAGATTGAGCCAATCAGACCTAAAAAAAAGAAAAAACATAAAAAGATATGTATCATTATACTTGCTGCCTTCATCTTAAATAAAGACAGCCAAGCTGTTTGAGATCTATGGTACTATGTGTGATACAAAATTGAAATTAAATGTAAAACAGCAACTATGAAGAATACTTTTGTCTCTGAAACCATGCCACTCTCAGAACAACAACCTTGCATTGTTACTGAACTGAGGCTGCAGATACAGACAGACCAGAGTAACAGGCATACACTGGGTGACTTACTGGTTACTTCACTGGTGAGAAAGGGTTTGACACGCACTGGTTATTATGGAATGATGATTCTCCAGTGTTTCCCTGCTGACTACACAAATTTTCTGTTCTTAAAGCAGAGGTAACACAGCCTTTAATAGTCACTGTTCTTTTAAGACTTTTTTGATTGTTTGAACCTGATTCTGTCACAATCAGTTTTTCTTTCCTTTTTA
>VYZQ01047269.1:0-14662 GCA_013400655.1 Mystacornis crossleyi | reverse complement strand
GCACAAACTGAAAGAGGGGAAATCTAGGTTTCATATTTGGAAAAAATTCTTTACTGTGAGGGTGATAAGATATTGGAGCATGTTGCCCAAGGAGGTTGTGGACAACTCAACCCTGGCAGTNACAAACACCCAACTGTGTCTCTGCAGGCAATTTTCACAGCAAGTGTTGATGTCAATTGAAATATGAATGTACCAATCAATAAACTAACAAATTCAAGTCTTGTTGCCAACAGAGAAAAATTTCTGGCTTGAAGGAAGTGAGAATTTATGAATTCTAGATAACCTGATCCTGGAATTATTTTTATAACTTGCCTGTGATGTTTTAACTCAGGTTATCATTTTCTGATGAAGAATGAGATTGTTCCCACTCTCTGAAGTGTGAACTTCAAATTAATTCTAGAATTTAAGTAATCCTGCAACTAGTTCTAATTCTTCTTTGAATTTTGAAAGTTTATTCACAGTAATGTATTTGACACCAGTTTTGAATTGCAAGTTCAGAACCTGGAATAGTCAAAAGTTTCTGCTTTTGGAGTGGTGGAATACTTGCTTCATTTATAAAAATTGCATATTAAGTCTGTTTAATACATTGATCTAGTTACCATGACTACGTCTAATAAATGTTTGTATACCGCAGCAGTGTCTACATCCAGTTAAAACCCCTTTATTGACATTTGCTTCCTACTGCATTTGGCACAATAAACTGAAGTCAGGAACAATTATGATTTTAAAGGAAACAGATATCCCATGTTCACACTTTCAAATCTGTTTTTTCAAAATCCCAGGTGATTAGAGTAGCATATACACAATTAGAGCATCCACAATTATTTCAGTCATTTATGGAGCAGCTGGTAGGAGGGCTGATGCCTGATTTGTGCCCACAAACACATGCTCAGGTGAGATTTAGTACCCGGCTTGGTAGTGTTAGTCGTGCTAAAGTACAGATTCCTATCAACCTGGAGCACAAAAGGTTTTATAAGTTCTACTTCACATCTGATTATTTTCCCTGGAAATATCACAGGCAATGGATACAAATTGAGACGGAATTTTAGGAAAAACTTCTTTGCAAGAAGGGCAGTGAAGTACTAAAAAAAGGCTGCCCACAGGAATGTCGGCTTTTCATCCCTGGTGGTTTTCAGGAGTTGGTTAAACAGTCATGGCTGACCTGATCTTGTGGTAGCAACACACAACCACAGTGGGAAGGAATACACATGGACCATCTAGGCCTCTTTTAATCAACATTTTAATGACTTCTTTTTGGTTTTTAAACTTAAGACACTCTATTGTATGAATTGGATGCTGTAAGTTTAATATTCCCATACATTCACATATGCTTTTATCTGTACACATACATATGTGTACACATATAAAAACTGCCAGTAGAAATACAACCTGTACTTTTAAGAACACTAGCTATGCATGCATTTTCATTAAAACCTCTGCAGACAAGTAGGTCCCAAAACAGGACTTCTAAATATCCACTTGACGTATGTCTGTGTATTAATTTTGCTCAAATTGTGGTTGTGGCCTCCTCTGGGGTTTGCAACATGACTCAGGGAAGGGAGGATTGCAAAACATAGACTGCAGCTGTCAGCAGCAGCTCAGGTCCTCCAGGGTGGAGGCATGAGCATAACCAGCTGCTGCACACATTTTAGCTGGTTCTTACTCTCCTGCCCAGAAGGAACTGAACATCTGCTGGTTCAGGAGATGGCAAAAAGATAAGATAAAAGTGTGTCGCATTTCTAGGGTTTTGAGAGGTATTGATGTTGTCTGTCCCTTGAAATGCACCAGAAATTCTGAGTTCTAATGTTATATGCATTGGATATATTTATTAGCATTGGACCCCAAGCCTCCCTCCCTAAGAGTGGGATGGTTTTGACAACGAGACTAGGCTGTGAGTAAGGAATGCCCAAAAAGGAGCAGCTCCTTTGAGCAACACCAAGAAATCTTTGGGTATCTGGAATGCCATGAGAAGGGGAGTAAGCCTCTGTGGAACAAGACAAATTTTCCATTAAGTGAATTTTGCTGTGCTGTGTTGATGCCAGTTTGCAGTGCACATTTTGATGGGAAGAAATCAACATTTTAACGGAAGAGTAGGTTTTGTTCTAAGTTTCTCAGGCACTGCCATGCCACTTGCAGATAAATTAACCTTCGGGCCACTACTTCTTGTTCTTTAGTCAAAACCAAATACTTCTGAAAGTTTGATTATAGTCTACTTTAAGAAGCACAAAGAACAGTCAGAATTCTGTTTCTGCTTTTGAAACTAGAATTCTTTCTGAATTTCTACATTCAGAAATATTTACTAGTCTCAAAATATACTTAAATTTTAGATTTAATCATCTGTTTATAAAATTTACAGTAAGAGAAACAATAACGTTTAACACACTCACTAGCCACCATTCTTGTGGCCAATGTATCTGTTTAAGGATAAGTTTTGGACTTTTCTTATGTAGAAATCTTCCAGCTGCCAAGTAAACAGAAGTGGCAATGCAGCATAAAAATTTTTCAAACACTGATGAGAATTTATTCTTGTACTGTACTGAATACTAAACTGTGCTGAACTGTAGCACTGGACAGAAATATATTGGAAATATATTTGTAAAATTCAAAATTTACTTAATATTAGTGCCATTGTTCCAAATAATATTTGTTCTCATCTCTAAATCCTTCCTCACAAATCCTTCTGTTTCCTGTCCTCTATTCTCAGCTAAGATACCCCTTGCAAAAGTGAAGCTTGGCCTCTCTGGGGCACACCAAAGCACACACCTTTTCATTCACCTCTCCCTGATCCCTGTTATGTCTGGCTCACTGCCCAGAGCCTGCTCTTTCCCAGAGCTCGGTTTTCCAATACATCCCACCTACCTCAGCTGGTTTTTGGCAGAAGAGGGGCAGCGGGAACTGGCAGCTGGCAAACAGCAGCTCCCAGCAGATGCACAGTGCAGGGAAGGAAGGAAATTCTGTAGCAAATGGTGCAGATGGAGCCTGACCTTATTGTGCTCACGTGGCCCTGCCATTCAATGTAAAAATCCTTTCCTTAGTCCTGAGCAGGTCTTTCTGTGGCTGCTGCAGACACAAGGTTAGACAACATCTCACTGCACAACCAAACAATAAAATTTGCTTTCTTAAGTGTCAGACTTGCCACAGGTTTAGTTTGTCATGAGGAACAATAGCTTCTGCAAGTGTGAAGAAGTAACCCTTAGAAACAGTAAAATAATGTGAAATTGCTAAGAGTTATTTTAACAAGTTGTTAGGTAGTACAGAATTTCAGATGAAAATGCCTGAACATCTCTTTTGTTTGTTAGGGTTTTTTTTTAACAAACACAGCTACCTTATTGCCACAGGTGCTGACAAGCAAGGCACACAAGAGTGTATGCAACAAACTGTGCTAGCAAGCAAAAAAACATCCAAAGTCTATCTTTAAAAAATATGTTACATCCTCATAAAATTCCCTCTAGGACAATTTATAAATTATATTTTCTATTTAGTCTCAGCCTACAACTTCCTGTCTATTTGGAATTGTAGCATGTAATTTATTTCCAGTCTTGTGGTTGTTTTCTTTTCTATTTCTTTTTTTCCAAATTATTTCAATGACTTGTAAAAGCTGATAGGGAAGTTCATGCCAAGACTGAAGTTAATGAAGGCAGCAGATCTTGATTCCTTACAGAATTAGAAAGCTGTGTCCATGGAAACAAAAAGAGAAGTAAAACCTGAGATTCCATTTTTCTTCTCTGCTCTATGATGTGAGGAGAAATAATCAGTTTAGTGATATCTGAGGACAAATATTTTGTTGTAGCAATTCCAAGACATGAGGTGCCAGGAAACTAGCATCAGATAAGCACCAAATGATGACACATTCTGAAAAGTAACACCTGTCATTTCCCCAACTTATGTGTCTTGGCGTGCAGCTTTCCAGCAAGTAACCCTAAGCCATCGATCTGTAGGTTTGTAGCTATTGCTTCAGCACCAAACCAGAAATTAGTTTTTGTACTGGCTCATGGAAATATGTCATGATAGCTCTTTAAGCCACAAGTTAATGCATCACCACAACTTGCTAATGTTGTTATTGTCCCAAGCATCATTTGGGACTTTATCTCTGTCACACAGCTACTTACATTTTATTTATTATTGTGATCTAGAAGATGCCAGCATATTTTGTGATGATATGTCAGCAAGCCTGACCTGGGGTGGCTTTTTTCACCAACTTTCACCAAGCAGATTTTTTAATTTTCTATTGAGAACTATGGGCAGATACTAGTTTCCTCTCTCCAGAGAACATTATATTTATAGCAAGTATTTTAAAAATTCTTGTTTAAAGAAACATCATCTTAACAGGATAACTCCTCTCGCTCACTTCCCTCTATCATCACTCTCAAAAGCCTTGTAACATCTCTCTTACTCTTTATTTAGAAACACTGGTCTCCCATCCTTTTATTTTTCTACAGAGAACACAGAGCTTCTTTCCCTACTGTTTTTTAATAGGCTAGTTTTTCCGTAGAGCTTTTGGAGCAGTCCACTGAATCTTCTCTGTTGCCACAGATAGAAATCAGCCTCCTCATCTTAAACCCATGAAAGTTTATATCCATTTGGTAAAGTTGGAGGAATGATTTAACAGATGAAGTCATAGCTATAAAACATGAGTCACACTGAGGTAAAATACAGCCCCCACCTCCCCCACATATACCCATACATCCTGGTCATGAACAGAGCAGTTACTAAAAACTAATTCTCATCACCTAATCCAGGTACAGTTTTGCTCTCAAAACTTTCAGTTCTTCCAAGCTGGGACAGCAGAAGCAAACAGTCCAAATATCATTTTGATCGGTAATTCGGACACCACAAGACTGCTACACACCTACTGTTTTTCTCTCTATGTTTTCAGCTAGTGCACCCAGTCCAGCCATTCCTTCCTTCCACTGTCTTGGTACCTCCTATGAAAGCTTGTTTCAAATACAGAACCCATTTATCCAGCTCTACTCTATGAATGCCACTCCAGCAATTTTCTGAAGCCTGACTGACTCTACGTCAGAATAATCTGAACAACTTGATGCTGAAGTAGAAGTCCAGCAAATGATCAGCACAAGAGCAGCAATAAGGTCTTCACTGGTTTAAAAATAATTTTTTTTTATATTCATATGCCCAAATGAATAGACCTGAGGACATACGGAGCCATAGCAAAACCAATGGTAATTTTTCCCTTAAATTATGCTGAGTAGCTTGAGTTAACTTAGTTGGAAAAATGCCTGCACTTCATCCTAGTCTGAAAAAATCCCTAAAACTGAATCTAGAACTGGTAAAACTATAGAAGTGTCTTTTAAGCACACACAAAAAAATCCTGTCTATGTCAGTGATTAATTTCCTTTGCATAGACTTCAACATATGTCTTCCCCTGAAAATAATGAGACAAATACTTGTCCTGTAGCAAGAACATATTCTGCTAAAAATGGCCCATAGTCATACCTTTTCAACTCTTAAAGACTTCATCTTTTAGGTATTTTGGGGATCTCTTCTACACGAAGTCCTTTAATAGAAATTACCCAAACACTCCTTCGCACTGTTTGACATATTTCATTTCTATCCTTAGAGGGTTATTACCTTAACTGCAGTGTCAGAGATGTCCAGATGGGGCTAAACAACACAACTCCCAAACTGGAGGCAGCATTGTGTGTTAGGGTACTGCAAGGCTGCCCTTGGGCTAATTAGCCCTGATTCAGGGGCACAACAGTGTGCTAATTGCTGTACTGCTGGTGGGGTCCACAGATAAGTCATACACAGAGCTAGTTTATATACCCGCCCTCTCTAGAAAAATCTGTAGCATAGTTTTTCATTCACACTCCAAAGAAAACTTTTTAGAAACCCAGGATTATGAAGTCCTTGGCTTTCCTTTAAAATTCTTTCTGATAATTCCTCCAATTAGTCATGTATGACTTCATATTTAATAGCTATAATTAATTCATAATTTATCCTGTGCTCCAAGTGTGATCTACATGAACAGTTTATCTTTTTCTGGATGGGATAGTTACTCCAGTCTATACTTTCCTCACTATTCCATAGAAGCAATTTACATGGTAAAAGAAAGATTAACTGCTGGAGAATGTTGAAACATCCCTCTTTTGAAAGAGTGGTTAAAGTATTTTAAATTGTTTCTTTGCCTAGGGACAACAACAAGAAGCCTTTCTGGTACAAGAGTTTTATTTCTCCTACTTTGTTTATTTTCAGCTTGCTTCTGGTAACATCTCAATTTCTTTGAGTAATTCTTCTTCCTATGGAGGAAACAAAAATCTTTCCTGTATCTACTCCTTTATTTTCCCTTATATGGTGAAAATTGCTGTAATGTTTTAGCAATGTCTTTACAAACAAAGACATTGCCACCTTTTGGAACCCTGATAGTTTCTTTCAGATGTTTCCTGTTTTCCTATAATAAAAATGACTTGATGTGTTTTTGATTCCTGTGCAGTCTTGTTTTCTGTTAGCACCACCTGGTTTACAGCTACGCCACCACGTCACTCCTAAAGTGACAGTCTGCTAAGGCTGACTGTGGGTCCTGAAGTACAAACAGACCACACACACAGAGTACCAAAGGCCAAATACACTGCAAACTTAACTGTGATTGCTCGGGAAAGTCCACTCAGAGCACACCCAATACCTTAATCCATAGATCATGTTTTCATTGCATTATTGCTTTTTTTTTTATTGTTCTATCTTTAAGGTCATTCCAGACAAGTTTCAGTGTCTTCCTTTATCCTCTAACATTTGGTTCCTGAATTGTGATTACAACAATTTGAAAATCAACTTTCAAATTTAGCATTGTTCACAATCTTCAGCAAAGGTACCAAGAACATAGAACATGGAGTAAAAACAAGGAAGATGACTGTTCTTTGGCTTCATTTTTGCCTTTTTTCTTTTTTAAAATCTTGTTAGCTTTTAAAAATTTATCACAAATTATTCATCCTTTTCTTCCCCAGTTGCTCAAAATGGGTCTTGTCTAATTTCTTTTCTTGCCCTTGCCAATTTTGCTGCTTTTAGAATTCTCTTTCATTTATATTTCCCCACCCTTGACCAAATAGTTACCAGTATTAAGCTAGAGATTTGCTTGGGCAAGATCATCCACTGTAGTCTTGGTTTATTGGGATACTCTTGATCAAAGTCCATATTTTAACTTTCCTGATGACTTCACTAATATCCCATTATCTAGCTAACTGTTTAGCAGCAACTCATCCTGTTATCAGCTTGAATGACAGTTATTTCCTAGTTTCATAAGCTATTTTATGTTGGGAATCTCTGTCTTTCAGTTTTCAGTCTGCCATTTCTCTACATTTTCTTTGCCACTTATAAGAACATCATCTGGATGAAGTTGTTTCTTTAGCAGACAAATAGCAGAATATTACAGTGTAAGTGATGTACGTTGGTTGACCACAAATCAAGCAAGCCAAATTTACCAATCTTGATAATGCATAGCAAAAGTTCTTTAAGAATAGCAGAAGCATATGCAGTTAATTCAGGGATCTTTCCCAAGGTATCCACCCTGCTTCTGACAGTCAGCTTACGGATTGCCTGAGCCAGAGGTTCCACCTCAGCAGACAAGTGTCTTCTTGCACGGATTTGTCTGATCCCTTTTAGAACACACGTAAGCGTTTGGCTTTCAGAATATCCTGTGGCATTGAGTTCTACTACGCATGCATGTGTTGTGTGGAAACAATATGTTGTGGGGAAAATTCCTTTTCCTGTGTGTGTTTTAAACCCAGTCACTTAATTGAGTATGCTCTAGTTTCCAAATTGCTATTGCAAATATTGAATTAGAGTTCCAAGTTTTTCTTCCCTTCACCATATATGATATTTGAATTCCTTCTATAAATCCCAGCTCCTTTTAAAACTCAAATCCTCATCCATTTAATCTTCCTTTACCCAGGAGGTGAATAACCATTTCCAAAAGGCATCCAGGAACACCTCAAGAGTGGTATTGCTTTCCAGCTTACCCTGTCAGAGGAGACTTGCAGCTTTAAGCTGTGAATCAGAACCTTTAGTAAAATTTTGTAAAGGGAGAGCGCAGCACAACGTGGCAAGGTCCTTCAGATCTGGGACTTTGGAGATGAACTGAGCTTTTGGGACACACGAGTAAGCAGCCAAGCAAGCACTTACATAGTACTCAGCCATCTCCCTACCGTCACATTGCTTAAGAAAAACGTGCAATTACTCCAGCAAGCAGTTTTACATGATATGTAGGCAGACGGTCTGTGCTACACTTTAACAGCCTCTAGCTATAAATAACATTATTAGGAAAGCACATTGCCTTAGAAGGAGCTAACAGAGATAATCACCTTTCTGACTGTCTAGAAACATATTTAGATTTCATGTTTAAAGATTAAAAATAGACTCAACAAATGCATTCAGTTTTTGACACTGGGTTAAGCTTCTTACCCAAATGAGACAATTGACACAATAATGCCAAGAGTTTATTAGAAATTTTAAAACCCATTAAAATACTAGTCAAAAATGTGAAACCTTAAAAGACTTTTTAATTAAAAGGTGAAAATTAGGGTCATGATACATTTGCCCCGGGAGATAAAACACAAGCGGCTGACACAGCTACTCCCCTGCTGTGTACACGTACCACCCTCTCAATGGACGCCACTGCCCTGGACCTCAGACAGCTGAACTGCCACAGATTTCAGCCTGGGTTTCCATCCAGTATTGGGAATCTTTTACATGAAATGTCAGCCTGCAAATTCTGTCTGATTTTGAGCAGGACGCTCTGCATGAGTCCCTGCCACATCAGGGATATATTATGGGCTGAAGTCGTGTCTCTGCTATGTCCAAGGATCAGATGGGTGTGCTACTTGGTATGTGCTGCACTGTCCTCTTCCTGAAGCAAGAAAAGCAGTGGCTGCAGCCTCAGACTCACATCTTTCTTGCTCTCACATCTTCAATTCTTCCTTCGTTACACGGTAGGAAGAAAAACACGGAGCCCTGGGGCTCTGCTTCTGCTTTTGTGCCACTGTGCCCCTTCACTCCTGTTCAAACACCATTGGCCCTTGGACATGCTGGCCTGCTGGAAAGACCAAGTGTCCCTCCTGGCAGAGCCTAACCTGGAAAACCTGACAGCCATTCGGTAAGCAAGCCTCTCCCCAGGAAGCTGTGTAACTACACAGCATGCAGCTCCCTATGGATAGTAATTGTAGCGTATGTTCTGACCCAAGAAAGTGGCTATAGCTTTGTGGTGAGCTAAATGAGCCGAGTTCACTGAATCATGATTAACCCAGCCACTCTCCCCTCTTACAGTGCATGGATGTTGATGCCACAGCTTTCATCAGTATTGCTGGCATGCACAGAGAGGTCTGCACCAGGAGCTTGTGGCATACGCCACTGGGGCCATTACAGCCCTTCATGTTGTTTCTTGTTTGGTCCATCAAAGGTCCATGTAGCCTCAGAAACAGCAACACGGCTTCAAAGCCTGCCAGCCTGGCCTGTGGCCAGCTGAAACCAGCAGCAGGTGGTCGGGTGGAATTCTGCCAAGCGGATGTGCATATCTCTGTGGGAAAACTTAATTGGCCACAGTTATTGAACTAGTGAACTACCTATCAAACTAGGCCAACTAGGTTGGACTTCCACTTTCTGTTTGTAGAAATGCAAAATAAACAAATGCACACACTGAACCACATCACCTTAGGAAATAACAAGCCAAGGATGTAACTGGCCTCCAGCCCATACAGAACATTCAGTCACACAGGATACCTGTGTTGAACACTCCTTGCTACAAATTTTGTTTTGGTTATTTCTTGACAGAAGGTTAATCCCACACCCAGGCACTCCCCATATGTTCTCAGCAAAGCTGTAAAACACGCTCTCTGAGTCAGGAATTACACATTGAGGGTAAATACACCTGATAATGACACACAGCCTCCCCAAAGCAATACATCCTACAAGGATATCTGGTGTGGAACCTCACTGGCATGCATGCTCTTGTGTAAGCGCCAAACCCAGGTGAGCTCTCCCATGTGGGATAAATTACTTTTATAATTTATAAGGAGTATAAACAAGGTGAAACAATCTTTATTTTTTCTTCATCATTTGATTCCTCTGAAATCAGATATTTGCACTTTCTGTTGAATATCACACACTTACCTCTGCAAGTTTACCCAGCCAGAACAACTGATTCTTGATCTTCATGCCTTTCCAAACTTTATAGTAGCTGACTTATTATGGCTCTCTATCTCAATTATTTCAAGGAAAGAATGGCCACAAATAGAGATGTGTCTAAACAGAAACACTGAAGACAAAAAACACCACCTTTATATTAATGGCTATTTCACATATATACAACACTAAACAAGTAGTTGAGAACACAAGTAACATCCAAGTTAAAAACAAACAGCTTCATTACAAGCTGAGCAGTAAACAGACAGCTGGCTTTTAAAGGATATTCTACTTCCTGCTCCTTTCCACATAGGTAGTGTTTATTTTAAATTTCTGTGGTCTTATGCAAACTGGACAGCTCTACAAACTTCTGATTAGATTGTTTAACTTTCTGTTGAGTGAGTGGTACAAATCTCTCTTTGTGACAAAACCCAGAAGCTAAACATATTGCAGACTCCTGCCATAGAGATTCGGCTCCTTAGTTTGAACTGTAGCAGCTCAAATTCTCATCCTGGTGGGATGGTGAAGAGAGAATCATCATCCTTGCTTACACACAATATTCAGCTGGTGGATAATATTTGATATGTTGAATTTTTGCTCATTTGATTCTTAAACATCCATTTTGCAATTATTAAACCAGGAAATTAGAAGCTTCATAGCAAGATCTTTCTTTAGTTAAACCAATTTCCAGATCTCATCCAGATCATTTTGACCAAACACAGTACATCTAAAGCAAGGTGGGTTAAACAGTCTTTTAGCATGACGATTTCTAATAGTATTTTTTAAATTAGTTTTAGTTGCTACTCATTTCTATGAATATTTCTGATCAAATCTCCTTTCTCACTTGGGGCATGACCCAGCACTCAGCAAAATAGACGGGGACCTTTACAGTAATTTCAGTGGGAACTAAAGTGATCCCTAAAGATCAATTAGCAAATCATTGTTTAGTTATGTGTGAAGTTCTTCTGGGATGGATTTTATAACTATTTTGTTGGAGCCATCCAGAAACTGGAGATTTGTTTCCTGTAATTCATAGCCCCATTGGGCAATGCAGTAGAATGCATTATGAGTGCTAATGTGAGCACCAATATCTAGACAAGCATCTCGTTTACTCAGTGCCATCAAGGTTCTTGAAAAGAACACCCCATAAATTCTTAATGACAAGTACCTAAAATAAGTGTCACTGAGACACACTGGATCAGTGCAGAAAGCAAACACAGTATCATATTCTGAGATCTTTAGAGCAGTGTTTAATTATTACACCTGCTTCTTTAGAGGTAATGCTAACATAGGTCATAAAATAGAGTTGCCCAAATAGAGTAGATGTGGGGAAGCCAATGCAGGGAGAAAGATGTCTCACTCTTTTGTACTGCCTCCCAGCGTAGGGAGTAAAACTGATTCCAACCCCTAGATAATCCATCTTTGTCTAGAACTAAATACCAACACTTCTCATGTTTTTCACTGAATCAGGAATAGGATCTAAATAGTATTCTGATGAAATATGTGGGGGGAAATGAAGAAATCAAGTACGGCACAACATGCATTTACCATGCCAGTCTACTCAGATATCTTTACTTGCTAAGTGTCTTTCAGGATGAATGAAAGGCGGGTAAATTATTGGGGGCGTGTCACCAGGAAATTATTAATTCAACAAAGAGATAATGGATATTGTTGAAAGGGGAACTTCTGGCTGGAGGAAGACTAACAAAGGAGTTTCTAAAAGATCAGTCAGGCCCTTCTAAAAGGGCTTATCTTCTTCAATACTGTCATCAGAGAATTTGGCAGAGAAATAGAAATGAGTTATTGAAAGCTAGTGACAATACTGATTTGAATGCATTTGTCATCACAGTGAGGGAAGAGGCTATTTTAAAGGAAGAGCTGGACAACTTTGAGGGCTAGATTATTAGAAATGGCATAAAATGCAACATTATTATTGCAAAGCATTTCAATTACTAAGGAGATCTTTCTTCTTAAACACACTGCTTGGAAACAAATGAGAGGGAGAAATAATTGAGCGCACCAGTTGCTCATAGGATGACTATGATCCGTCAATGTGATCTGACTATGAAGTAGGCAAGCACAATCCCCATAAATCTTTATTTCCAAGAGAGATAAGAAACTATTAACTAACAGGTTGTTGGAAGGAATCAGAAGGATTCTTTGTACTTGTGAAACCTTCTCTGTATATAGTTCTGATTGCTTGTGTTCAAGAAAGTTGAATGCAAGCTGAAAGAAATATACTGAACAAAGTAATGACAAGCAACTGAAAGCACTTAACTTTTCTAATAAAAAAAAACAACTTTGAGGTGACATTTGCTGCACCTCAGGGGTTAAATAAGGAAAGAGAGAAAAGTAGTAGAGCTAGACAATGTCGGGATGATTAAGGCCAAGTATAAACTGGCCATGGGTGAACATAGCCTAGAAATTAGGAAAAATTTTGTAACCATGAGAATGTTATGACCTGGAACAGCTTATTTCCTATAAGTGTGGAGCCATACTTTTGCAGTGGAGCTTAAAGAGTCTGTAAAGAAGAGAATATAATGTGGCCACCTGAGTAGCAGAAATTTGCACTTCCTTGCCAAAGTTTTATATACATTGATTTCAGTCTTCCTTTCACTTAAAATCTCCTGGGGTGATTTTGATGAGTAGTTAGGTGAATCTGGGTCACTCATGGGCCCAGCTGTAGTTTTGCCACCAGTCCTTGAGGCTGATGACTGGTTACAGCAAGTTCAAGAACAGATTAGCAATCAGACCGTGAGCCAGAGGTGGGATGGATGTAATCTTTGCTGGAAGATTTTTATTTGCTGCAGCACCACACAGTATGAACTGCGTTTAAAAGATGGAACAAATTCTTTTTTCATACTTACCTTCACATGGACTGACACACAAGTATTTTGAAAGGAGAGGCTAATTCATACTCTCAACTTCTTCCTGCTAACAGATGAACCTAGGACGATTTTCTGTGATTATTAAAAATGCTGTACAAAGGTAGAGACTGAAGTGATAATGATGTTTTTTCAATAAACTCTTCTTGGTATTGCCAATACTTCTGTTCAGATCTATAGTCTTCCTTGGCTTCTGTGTGCTTCAATTTTAAAAGCAAAATTTCTCACAAGTTGTTGGAAGAATTCAGATAACAGCAGTAATTTTTGTACAATTTATGTTCATTAGCAGTCTTCTCTTTTGCTGACATTTATGTCATATGCCATTCATAGTGTTGTGTGAAGTACTGTTACCTTTGTTTTACCCATATACTATATAAGTTAGAGAAAAAAAGGTATAGAAATACTGTGATCACAAGCAAGATCTCCCAAGTTCTGGAGTAGCATTTCAGCCATTGAATAAACCTTCATTTTCATCCTAGAAAACTTCAGCTGAAGCTACCAGGGGTTCCTGCATGTAAAATACCAATGAGATTCATGCTTGGAATAGAAAGGGCACAGTGAAGCCACATATATTTCTCGCCTGTGCAGCTGAAATGAAAAACAAAAAGCCATCAATAGCCATCTACAACATAGAAGAGATGTAGCTACAGAAGGACTCTTGGCACTGAAGCCTGTTAATTTTGGCTCTCTGAATAAAGGCTTGTGTTCTCCTACAAAAAAAAGGCATTCTGTTTCTGTTGTAAAAAGGGCCGTGTAAGAAAGGACCCAGGCAAATACACAAGAGAGCTTAAAGAAGGAAACCTCTGAAGCACTATGTGTTTCAGATCTTTATCAACGATTTAACTTGTCTGTGGCAAGGACCTGTTGTTCATAGACCTCATGTTCCTCTCTGATGAGTGATTTGGGCTGCGTTGATTTATAGAGTGAATGGTCTGACTACGTTTTTGAGTTATCTGCTTTGCCTACTTGCCGTGTAGAAATCACCACCAAGTTTTTCCAGCGAGATACTCCCTGTCGCTTCTGAAGCTTTGGCTTATGTCCCCTGTTCAGGCATAAACACCTATTAGAAATACGGAATAAGGTTATACTCATGCTCCTTTTAGGGACATAAATCTGTAAGATGCGTGAATGTCCAGGACCAGCTGCTAGAGTTCCACACGTCTGACAGGGAATCTAAACAGGCCCCTTACCGAGCCAGTCATTTAAAGTTAATCATTAAGAAACAAAAATAGTGTTTTATTTGAAATTATCTTTTCATTGAGCTGAGCCCGTGAAACATCTGCAGGGAAAATTCTTGCAATATCCCTGAGGTTCAAATTCCCAGATTGTCACCTACAGACAGGGTGAATATGCCCTTTTTCCTTACATGAAGAAGGAAACGACCTTTTCTATTACTGCATAGTGGTTCTAGTGTCTTTTCTTTCTTTGTCTGCAGAGGATTAGAGCCATATCCCCTTGCAAAGTGGAATTACATGGATAAGCACATTATCAATTAGGCTGGACCTGAGAAGACTCCTCTCCACCTCTACTAACTATGAAACAAAGAAGTAAAGACTGGTGAGAAAGGGAAGGAATGGCTCTATGGTCCTAGCAGTCAGCCTGTCCCTTACAGGAGAGCTCTGCAAAGAGACCATTATGAAGTGTTGGGG
>VYZQ01047268.1:0-13982 GCA_013400655.1 Mystacornis crossleyi | reverse complement strand
CTGCAACAATCTGTTATTTATTTTCATTTGTTTGCATTTTTAAGAAAAAGTTTTCTATCCCCTCCCCCCATTACTCATCCTGACAACATAATTCACAAGTGCTCTAATGCTAGATTTGTATCCAACAGCCTAGTCAACATCAAGGCCAAGTGCAAACTCTAGGTCAATGCAAAATACCTCAGATTAGCATTTGTTAGTTTGTTATGCTGTTTTCACTATTAGAAGATTCAACAAGGGCTCTTTTCTCCCTACATATGTACCTACTACAATGAGAGTGGAATCCTGGCATCTTTACAGACCAAGGTTATGTACCATTTTACTCTGCCAAAACTTTTGCTTTTCTTACTCTTTGCAGAAGACAAACCAAAAACCCCCTTATTCAAAACTTTACAAAACATGAAAAGACTCTGACATCCTCTGTAACTCTGGAAGATGATTTGCGTTATTTGAGAGTGCCAGAAAAGAGTAAGCAACAGGAAAAGGGGCAGAGACTCAAAGAAGGATACTTGAAGGATGACCTTATCCTTGTATACCAATGCAAAACAGTATGCACACAAACACAAAATATTCTTCTGGTTGAAATGACTGCCACCACCAAAACTGACTCCATCACCTATGAGTTTATTCTGAACTGACAGTATTGGTAAGACATAACAGGTGTTTCTGTTGAAAAGTGTATTCAAGAACTGTTAGAGGCAGAATCCACTAATTCATGTCTCTACTTCAGCAAGTGAAAAAGCAGCGATGTGAGGGCTGACTGTTACAAAGTACATCTGCCTCAAAGAAATACTGCCTCCGAATATCTCTGAATTTCTCCCTTCTCTGTAACAGGCAATGAACTAAACTCTCATATTGCTGCATCTTTAACAAAAGCATCTAGCAGATCCTCTTCACTCTCTGGCTCCCTAAGTCTGATTTTTGTATTAAGTTAAGGGCAAAGATATGGTTAAATGCACTGAAGATGGTTGAAGATTCTTTAGGATTTAAATGTCAAAGTTTTCTGAAAGTTTCTGTTAGGCCCAGCACACAGAGAGTACTGAGAAGGTCTGGTTACCAAGCCAACCTTTCTTCAGAGAGACCGCTGCATTGATAGTCTAGGACTATCAAAAGCAGAATCAGATTCTTTTGGGGGACTTACCTGTGGCAAACATAGCAAGATCTATCTTTGTGAATGGGACATCCAGTGCCACCTCCAATTCCATACACATATTGATTGCTTTTGGAAGAATTTTCAGCAAAGTAAATCCCAGCTCCAAACATGCCACCTATATAGGCATGTCTCTCATCAAAGCCTTTGTGAATGATTGCATTCACAAACGGGGAGCCTAAGAGAAAGGAAGTAAAATATTGAAAATACAGTACACAGATTTTTGCACGTGTCACAGTTCAATCATCCGTTCCCACTGTGCTGGAAACTATGTTGCCTTCCCTATGAACACGTTTTGTGAACTTTGCTCATCAGGACAAACTCTGTATTTGTGTACAGAAGAGCTTTCAATTGGCTTTAACTTGCTAATGATAAGCTATCTTTTCTGCATAAAACCAAGAAAACAACAAAAAAAAAATCCCACCCCAAAACAACTTGTAACAGAATGAAGTTTGCTCTTTAATCATTTTGGTCATACAGCTGATAAAACAGACTCAAGGAGGCACACTACTTAATATTCATTCATAATTTCTTAAGTGTCTTCACTTAGGTCTTAGTCCCCTTCAGGGAGAGACAAGCAGATGCAAATTTCAGAAGAATGATACAGTATGTTGTATCATCCTTTGTGAAATACACAAACACTTGTTCATAAAAACTCATGTAAAACCCAGAACCTACTTCCACTGAGGAAACTGAGTTTGTTTGAGACAGCAGAAACCCTTCAATAAAGAGAGCTGCTGATGAAATAAGTTCACAAAGTGCATTTCAAAATCTCACCATGAAACAGCATCCTTTCATTAGCATGGTTATGATTCTCTTCAGAGACCTCTTTCCTCCTGTGAGTGTATCTTTCCCACAGTTTCTTGTTGCACACTTTCTGAATCTGAAACAGTCAAAATGAAACTGAAAAATTCCATTCACTTTACTGGACAGATGTATATCCTATAGCCACTATACTACAGGACATTTACACTGCCACATGAACAAGAATACTTTCCTTGGGACTCAATGAAACACAAACTGACTTATCCTGCACAAGTTGATTGTTGTAGTATGACAAGTAAATAATAACTATACGCTTGAGAACCAGTTAATTTTACACAGCTCCTTGTTAATAATCCCTCAATTAAACACTCTCTAATTTTAATTTAGCAGGCTCAGTCACAATTCTTCTTGATGCTGAATCACTAGTAAAGAGATCAATCAGTTAATTAAGAAATGCCTTCCATGAAGACTTGTGAAACACCTCTAAAAGCAAGTAAAGTACATACTCCCTGCAGAGGTATGCTGGGCATTGCAAAGTCTTGTGCGTGTAGGTATAGCATAGCAATTCCACTGGGAAAACTAGCTTCAGAATAAAAGGTAGCAGTACTGACTTGCAAATCAAAATCTTTATGGTATTAATTAAAATTACCATTACTTCAGAGGGAAAAATACATAAACGCAAACCAAAATTCCATTATATTATTTAAACTTGTCTACTGCCTGTATTTTTACGCTTGTTTGATGTTAAATCAAGCCAAACTAAGAGTTCAAGTTTTGCTTTCACTTCTTGGGTTTTTTTCCTGCTATTCTCCCTTAAAAGAAACCCTCTTCTGCTTCCCATAAAACCTTCTGCCTTTTCTACAAAAATTCTCCAGTTTTCTGTGAGATACTTCTATGTCAATTTCTCATAAAATTTCTTCCTATTAACCCATAAGTAGCTTTTCCATATAAACTTAGCCTTTGAATTTCCCTGGATGATCTTTATCCTGTGCATATGTCAGAATGGCATATCTTGTCACATTATGGAACTCTAGTAAGTGTAGAACATTTTACGTATATGTTACTTTTAGACAAAACTCCAAAGGTGTAAAACCACTAGCCATAAAAAACCAACGGCCACCTTTAAGATGTTGTATCTATTGAAGACTCCACCAGCATGTCCTCCATCTCTGTGCTCTCGGACAGTACTCTGCATCTGAAGGTTGAGAATTTAAGGAGGATTACATTCTTTCAGAACATGTTTAACACAAATTTCCTTCACACAAGTTAAATAATGAAAAGAACTAATTATGTATTAAAACAATTAAATATCGTAAGAGTAATTTTTAGGCAATGACTGTATGTTAAGTAATGCCAGATTTTGTGGATGCACATGATTTTTTGTTTAACGACTTTTTTTAAAAAAACCCAATGTATTCTGACTGGTCCATGGTCTAGTTTTCAAACTGGAGAAGTCTGTCACTAATCTCTTTACAACTGTGTTTCTTCAGAATTTTGCCTTGTGTGATTATGACACTTTTAAATCACTTCCTTTCAAACTGTATAATACAGACATGCAATCCACTGATAGCATAGAACTTAAATTATATTGAAGAAATTTCATACATAGTAGAGATTTTAAAAATAGTACAAGCAATTATAATATAAGTAAGAAAAAGGTTACAGACATCACGAACACAGATTATAAGTGATGTAGTCAAAGTTGGGAATCTGAAGTATCCTTATCCAAGTTTTTCTTAAGCTTAGTGATGTTTACTGCACTGTTCAATTGTCTAGCAATACTTCATTATCTACTTCTTCAGTAGCAATAGCACAAATACTGAGAGACTACAAAGAATGGCATATACCTCCTCTTCTACTGACTGAAATTCCTTGTCTTCGGTGGAAAGGTCTATGAGAATAGTTCCGCTACCAGAAGTATTTAGAGTCAGGTATGGGTTAAGTCCTGTAAATGTAATAGAACACAGCAACAGTGTCAGAAACTGCAATCATTTTCTCTGATCAGCGGACACTGATAAATCCTTCTCTCATCAAAGAATCATCATTTCAGATGCACTAACCCATCTGTCCGTGCTTAGCTCAGCAGACTAACGCACGTAACAGGGGAACTACTTGTAAGTACTTGTTTACTTCAGAGTTCATTTCAACTCTAGGCAGTGACACAGCAAGCAACCAGTCCCCGTACAGAGTCCGTCACTACTGATGGCAATAGCATCATGAAACAGGAAAAAGATTTGAAGCACTAATTCAGTAGGAGTATTTTTCCCATGGTCATGCAGAAAGAACTGACGAAAGAACTAAGTCTGTCAACCCAAAGGCTTGAGCCTGGTATTGAAAGCCTGAAAGATACTGAACGTTTAAAGGAAACTTCTTAAATGAAGCATACTGAATTATGAAGAATTCAGGACTCCCAGGACTGTGCTGGTATCAACAGTCCTACACAAATAAAGAGGTTTTAGCAGTAATTTTCATGGAAGCCAAAGCTGTTGAACAAAGCAATTATGCTAATTTTGGTTCACTGAAAGCACACCAACTCTATTTTTAAAGAAAAGTGTAAGTAAGAATTTCAGCTGGCTTTCTGAGTGAGCAAAGACAGCATTCTGTGGTCTGGTTACGTACTCAGTGGTACATAACAGGCCCGAACTCGTCAACAGAATGTGCTCTGCTCTTCAGAGTGCTTTGATGAAGATAAACACCCCCCATCTCAAGGAGCTTATGAGCATTTTGCACTAGATCGACATTTTATCTAAGTAAACATAAAACTGTGACCACAGAGAAGAAAATATAAATCAGAGAACCGAAAGGCAAGATTCACAGTAATTCACAGCATAAATAAAAGTACTCAAGTTTCAAGTCAGAAGACATTCTTACCATTTGAAGTGCCATTTTGTAGGTCAGGTTCTATTACCAATTCTTTTTAATGAGATACAATTTGGAACAACGCAAATAATTGATAAAAATTGACTATGTAAAGGCAGTATTATGTGACAATTTAAAACAAGCATATACCTTGCTGTCCAGAAATAAGTCTTTCAACTCCTTTGATGATTTTATGCCTATGGCCATAAGCATTAATGCCGATTTCCTTCAGTTCTTTGTGTCCCATTTCAACCAATACGTCCAATGTTATCTATAATGAAAGCAAGACCATGTTTTTTGTAGTAGAACAACTGCCTATGACACTGAAAATATACCTCACAACAGCTGTGAGAAAAAGCAAGCGTGAGAAGAACAGGAACATTACGGGTTTTGGTGTTTTATTCTCATATTTTACTCAACTGCTTTCTTCAAAATTTTGTCTTAAACAGGCATGCTACAAACTACAATTTGTAACTTGCATTTCTTGGAAGGACCACGTTTCTGACTGAGAAATACTGTTCTAGATGCATTCAAACGAACACAATCAAAAACTGAAATTACTAACTAACACAGACTACTTATTTACTTTACCTTTTATACCACTGAAAGGGAACACTGCTACAACTGTTAAACTGACATGAACATCACTGCCCCCATCTGTTTATATATACATATATTTTAATATACATTTATTTTATGTATCAATTTAAAAATCCAGTTACAGTCCTTTCCTTCATTCCACTTGTTTTGACAGTCACTCAAAATCTGTCATATTACATTATACTAACCAGGCACTACTCATTCTATTGCTTTCTAGCCCTGAGTATCTGGAAATAAATATAGCCACTTACCTGTTCTCTCTCAAATATGTCAATTAGGTGTTCAAGGCCAAGGTTCCGCACAAACTGATTAATGCTAAAATCTACACCTGAAACTGGGTAAGAAGAAAAACTCACAATGAAAATTCATACCTGTATTGTAAAATAAAGCATACATATCTCCCCCTGTCTGTGGCAACAAGGAGAGAGACAGAAATCCCTGGTATTTTGCAGATGGGGATTAAATATCTGTATCACTGCCCAGTAGCAACTTAATCTGCTCTTCTACCTCCTTAAGAGCAGACTTTGTACTTCCAAAAAACAAACCAACCAGCTGCCAAAAATGCAAGTTCCAACACAAAATAAATTGACAACTAAAATGTCACAGAAGTAACCTTTTTAAGACATCTGATCTAAGAACAGCCTCTTGGAAATTAGATAAAGTTTGTAGTAAAATACTGTTTGGTATGGAGCCAAATTTCATTTGACTTCTCTTTTAAAACTCAATTCACCATACTGGTTCTGTTCAGCAAAAGCATTTTAAAGGTTCTCTAAGTGGAAAACAGCAAAATCTTATACTACAAGACTTTCAGAGTTTTGTACCTCATTAATGGAATCGTAAGGAATTGAAATATTGCATATGCCATAATAACCCTATGAATGTGTGGTAAACTTCACACTTTTGTGTTCTTTTTACCATGTTAAGAAATGTTATTCACCCCCGAGAAAGCCTCACCTTCTTTTTTCTCCAGAACAGTAGCTCCCTCTGCACAGTTTGTACCAACAACAGAGGGAAGTTCAGAAAAACTACCAGACAAGTTGTCAAGACTACTTGCAGCAGACAGACTGGATGGACTGGATGGAACAGAAGACAGGGAATCAGTTGCAGAACCTGTAGCCTGAGACACGCTTATAACCTGAGGTTTGTAGCAAGTCGGTAAGGCAGAAGGAGGCATTGCTGCTGTCAGTAACGCACTGACATCGTCTGCCTAAGGAGCAGAAAACAATTCATTAAAACAGGGGAACGCTTTTGCACAGTGTTTTTTCTTAGAATGCACTATCATTATATCAGGTTTCTTAAGTACACTGTAAAATAATATTGAGAAAACGTGCATTTTACAGTGCAGCTTACAAATGGTCTTTTCTGCCAACAGCGTACATGAGACTGTAAAATGTTTATATGTACAAGCTGTAAAAAGGTAAAGACCTCAGTATTTCTAAAAAAATTTACGGGCAGTTAAACAGAATTAATTTGCTACAAAAAATGAACAGAAGCTTCTACTGGCAACCAGAATTTATGAAACAAAACAGTTACTCTGAGTGTAGTTTTGGATTACATTATAATACTTTGAAAAAACCCACCTTAAAACTTAACAGACAGATAGTTTCTTAAATTTATGCTGCTACAAGGTTTGCTTACGTTTTATTGGCACAATTTTTGTATTCGTCAAACTATACGCATTGAATTAAAAGCATCAAATTATAACCATTAATTCATTTTGTTAGCGTTTTGAGGTATTTTTCCCCCGCTCCATACTGAAATAAGATGCACGAAGCAAGAAATTATTTAAAGAAGGTTTATAAAGCTCTATTGACGTTCCTCACCAGGCACATACAAACACCACAGAAACCACAGTATTTTAAGCTTTGCAGAAGTGGCTGTATTACTGGCTTTTTAAAGGACAGGTTTCAGATGAGCTGTCACAAATAGGTAAGTACAGATTTCCCAAGAGGAGCCCCATCACTTACAGTGACCAAGTCCAGTGGTGTTTGTCCTTCTTGGTTTTTCAGAGTAGGATCAGCCCCATGTGCCAGTAACAAGGCACAAAGCTGAGTCCTTCCCTTCTGGGCTGCTTCATGAAGAGGTGTGAAAGCCCATTTGTCCGTAGCATTCACACATGCGTTATACTTTATAAGTAAAGCTGCTACATCAACATGCTGGAAAAATAAAAACACCTGTTAAATTCCAAAGTACCATGGTGTATTAAAATAATCCAGAATTATTACCACTATTTCTCTGTAATCAGAGTAATACCGAATTTTCTTAGAACGCATTTAATTATGATTTGCAAAAGTATCAAAGCAAGGTGTTTTCCTCCTCACCTAAAACATACCAGCAAAAAGTTAAGTAAGATTTGTTCTCTTGTGAAAAAAGGACAGAGTAAAATGAAATTCCAAATCCAGGGGAAACTGAAGGAAAAAAAGCCTGATTCTGAACTTCCAGTTTGGAAAGTACTCCAGTTGTTTTGGTTAAAGACTTCATTCAAGGACAAAGACTCAGGAAAAATCACAAAAATAATTGCTGTCTCAACAACAGTGATACAGGTGAAAGCGAGACCTTCCTGATAAAATTTGACTGGCACAGGTAAGGAAAGGCACTTTACAGAACTCCTTTCAGCCTGCTGGCTTTCTAGGTGTCCATGGTCAGAAAACGCCATTTGTGATTTTACAAATTCTTAAGAGTCTTTACCTATAACTATGAGCTGTGATCTAATTATTCATTCTGTGTCTTACGAATAAGATTAGATTATAACTCAATAGCAAAAGCATTCTACAGAGTATTGGCTCAAAATGCTGTCAATGAAATGTACTGTGGATACAGAAATGCTGCTTGCAAGATCTCTTCTTGCTTCTCTCGTCCCGTGAGAAGCTTTTCTGTCTCACAGAAGCTATCAGTAGTGTTATTGTAAACTACGAACACCTGCCAATTGTTTACCATATAGTAGAAAAATATTTTCATAATGGATGTTTTAGGGTTTTGGCCAATCACACCAGGTGGGGTGGCTGATCTCTTGACCAATTAGGCTATGAAGTAAAAAGTCTATATAAGAGTTGTTAAATAATTTAATAAATCCCTTCTGCTGCACCATTCCTGCCTGCTGGACTTCTGTCTCTACCCCCCCGCTACTGTGCGGGACACAACTATAATGTACCACGTTTGTTTTTTTTTTAATAAATAAAGTCTCAGAAAGTTTGAGATATTTACCCCATAAGATGCTGCATTATGCAGAGGAATCAAGCCTCCTTTATCCTGTGCATTCACATCTGCTCCATGCTGTAACAGGTACTCTGCAACCTCCAAATTATTGTAACCAGCTGAAATTGCAGAAGGACACAATAAACAGAATTAAAGCACCACTCCCAACAGGCCGAAGAGAAGTAGTAATTCACTTACATTACTTGAAAGTAAATTGTCAAACCCAGTGAAGACAGTGTAATACCCATCTGGGAGGACAGCATTACCCTATTTAAGAGTATTTGGTTTTAAAACTTGTCTAGCTAGAGAGAACAGGAAAATAATTAAACAGTTTGAAAAACAATGTAAGATTAATACACGTAAGATACTAACTTTTTAAAAGAAAAAGTACTGAGTCCTCCAGCTTGCACTCTAAACGTGTGTAGACATAGAAAGTTCAGCCACAGTAATTAGTAACCAATCAAACTAGTTAATTAGAACACTGACCTGCTAAATGTAGCGGTGTTGAATGTCGTCCTTGTGTGTCCCGACAGTTGACATTGTCAGGTGAACAGAGCTTTTTTACTCGGGCCAAACAACCTTTCTTTGCAGCATCTAGGAGAGCTGCATCTCCTCTAAGTAGGTCTTGAATATCAGTATCACCATCTTTAACAAGGTCTAGAGGAGTATTTCCATCCCTGTTTTTCTTTGTGGGGTCAGCTCCATGCTGTGCACATCAAAGACAGGTGGTAAGTATGTAAGTAAAATAAACATGCTGCATCTTAGGCATCTAATATCTTGGTGAGCAAATACTCTGACACGTATTGGAATCCTGCAGAGAGCCTTCCATTTACTGCATGAGAAAGGACAACACAGGTGCTGAGAGTATCCCTTTTACTGAAAACATTTAACTAAAGTAATTTAGAAACCACAAATCAATTTCTCAAAGAAGACCATTTACATTTCAGAGTGAACAAGAAAGAAAAGAAAGCACCTCCCTCCAGCATATGTAATACCTGTAACAGGAGCTTGCAAATCTCGTATTTTCCTTTTGCTGCAGCTTCATGCAAGGGAGTGAATTTCCACAAGTCAGCTACATTGACAACTGCACCATGTTTAACCAACAGTTCTGCAACTTCATAGTGACCGTATGAGCAGGCATTATGCAAAGGGACAAGTCCTCTGCAAACAATTAAAAGAAGAGAAAAATTCTTTTTAAAAATAAGGTATTTTTTCACCAAGCGATACGATATAAACTTTAAACACAACGCACCTGTGACAATCAAACCATAACAAAACCTTCCCCTCCCCCCAGTCTAATGCAGTAGGAATACCTATTCCAGTGAAAACCTAATCAGTGGGGCACTGAAGAGAAGTAAAAGCACAAGGCCAGAGAAATTCCTGATGCTCTAATATTAAGTACTGCAAAATGCTTTCAATATTCTTAACATCTTCATTCTAACAGAAGTTTCCATGAAAATAAAAAAATGTCTGAAGAAAAATAGGATGCTTATCAGCTAACAATATTCAAAAGCTGATAGATATGACCAATTACAATTGCCAAGAAAATACATATTCGAGCATTTACCCCTTATCTTTTGCATGTACATCAGCTCCATGCTGAAGAAGATACTCCACAACGGATACTCTGTTATATCCAGCTGCAAAATGAAGTGGTGTAGACTGACGTCCTTCAATATCTCTGCAGTTCACACTCTGAACTGTACACAGCTTCTGTGAATTTCCCCCAAAAAACGTATGTCAATACATACAGTGTTGACATTTCTAATTAGGTCATAGAACGTTGTTATACACATTTAATTTTGCATATATTTTTCAATTAAAAAAATTATTTATTTTTACAGATTTTACAGATTGTGTTCTAAGAAAATAATTCCACTTGCCCCCAAACCCACACCTGTGACTTCTTTATGTTTTTTATATAAGGCAAACATCTGGAGGTGATGAATACTGTATTTTGTAGTCTGTAATAACGGTATAATACACAGGTTTTAGGACAGATCACAACTCTAAAGCAGTCAGTGAAGGGCTGTTTGATTGTTTGCTTTGAGAAATTATACTGAGATATATAAATGAGATACAATTCTGTGCTTGTTTGGCTGCGGAGGAGTTAATTTTCTTCCCAGAGGCTGGCATGGGGCTGTGTTTTGGATTTGTGCTGCACACAGGGCTGATAATACAGAGATGTTGCTGTCATTGCTGAGCAGGGCTTACACAGAGCCAAGGCCTATTCGTGCTGCCACACTGGTGAGGAGGCTGGGGGGAGACACAGCCAGGACAGGTGACCNCACAGGTGTCCACAACTGACCGAGGTGATATGCGAGACCAGATGGCATCACGCTCAGTAGAAGTGGGGGGAAGGAGGAGGAAGGGGGAACATTTGTAGTGATGGAATTCGTCTTCCCAAGTCACCGTTATCTGAGATGGGGCCCTGCTCTCCTGGGGATGGCTGAACACCTGCCTGACCAGGGGAAGCACTGAGTTTATTTCTTGGCTTGCTTTGCTTGCACGTGTGGCTTTTACCTTCTCTATTATACAGCTTTTATCTCAGCTCCTGAGTTTTCCAGGTTTTACCCTTCTGATTCTCTCCCGATCCTGCTGGGGGGCGGAAGTGAGCAAACAGCTGCGTGGGGCTTAGTTGCTGGCTGGGTTTAAACCATGACAAATTCCCTCTTATTTTTAAGGAGAGGTTCAAAGCTTACTTTTACAGTATCCACATCTCCAGCCTTCGCAGCCTCCAGCAACTGTCGATCTGCATCTGAATTACCTAATGGGATACCTTCTGCAAAATAAATGAGATTGCATGACAGGAAAGTGTAGGGAGTTGAAAAAATTTGTTAAGACAGGAGATAACTTGCATTTATTTAAGGGAAATCCTTGAAATAAAGTTAACCAATTACCGACAAATTTTGTCTCTGTTTACTATCTACAACTATAGCTGCTAGAGCTAATAGTGTTTGTGAAGCTGACTTCAGCAATGTGCTTCCTGTATGTTTTGGAATATTGTGGAACTAACTAAACATTCTTATTTCAGTTTAAGAATTAGACTATATCAAGTTTATGTGTGTGTACAAGGTCCAAAACTTACTCTTGAAAATCCAGGTACATTGTTGCTTCAATGGCACAATGGCCTTTCAACTCACAAATGCAAAGCAGACATTTTTTGTTTTAGAAACTCATTTTTTACTTTCAAGATTCCCCCCACCCTACGTCAGGATTTTTATAAAGTTGCTCCAGGCGGCTATAACCCAAAATCTTCATCGCTGATGATCTAGACAGTAAATGATCTTGTTAACCAGGGAGTAAAACACCACCCAGTACTGTCTTTTGTAGAACATTTTTTTTGTTGACTAGTCTTCACTATTGACAGCACTTGAAACAGCAAGTAAAATGAAACACTACAGTGGATCTTGAGTAACTCAGCATACCTTGCAGTAGCTGTTGCACACTTTCAGTCCCCATCTGTAAGGCTGTAAAGCCCTGCAGTGACACGATGGAAGGATCACATCCAGAACTCAGCAGCAACCTGCATGTCTGAAGATGACCACAATGCGCTGCTCTATGAAGAGAGGTCTGGCCAAGATTATCTAATGCATTAACCTAAAAATAACACAGACAAGAAACACCACTATCAAGTTAGTATTAGAGATGTTTTCACTGTGGACTAGGGACATTTCACAAACAGTATTCTTACTTTTAATAAAAAGAACATATTTAGTATATTTCCAAAGGTGATGACATTTCAAACAGTAAAGTTAAAACAAAAACAGTTCATAAGGTAGCCCCCTTTTAGAGGCATGAGAATAATCCAGTGCATTTTTACTACAAACAGGAGTAACCTATTACTTTGCTCCTGATAGTACAAATCTTCAGTGCCAACATGTAGAACAGCTGTTACCTGCATTGGCTTATTGTGGTTTTTCAGACTGAGGACTTCGTATGTGTTGGGTCAGTCAAAGTGTATTCAAATATTTAAAACTCTGCACTTAAACATTACTTTTATTTGCTACTCTTCCTCTGGGTTTTGGAAACTCCACAGCAGTCAGGCTATAATCAAATATCCAGGAGGGAAATTCAACTCCCAGTCTTGGAGGATTCGACCACTACAGAGTCCCTCCTTTCCCTGTTTTCTTCTTGTGGAAGTTTGAACTAATCACTGTGTTATGACTTTACAGTTTGCCTTCACTGTAATATTTTACTACAACATCACGTAGTCTACCTGTTGCGCAGTTCAGTTTAGCTTCTTGCTGTTCATATACACCCTCTACTTTTTTTCTTATGTATTTCATTATTCCTGCTGGACAATGAAGTACTGAATAAGACACTTTGAAAGTCTTCTGTTCACAGAGAGAACTACATCTGCATTTCTTAAAAACAGGACCAAAACAACGATTCTATAATGTATAGGGCAGTACTGATGGATTGATGGCCCAGAGCTGAAGTCTATAAATCTAGAACCTTCCAAGACAAATTCTTTTAGAAAAGCCTGTCTACTCAGCTGTCCATTCTCATGGCATAAAAACCTGTACATGAATGTTAACGAAAGTATGATACCCATACCTTAGCTTCATGTTTCACAACTACTTCAACAACATCATTATGAGCCTTTTCCGACGCCACATGCAGAGGAGTCAAGAAGCTTAAAAAAAAAAAAGGAGTAATTCAAAATGTATTTTGCAAAATCTTCTAAACAAACTCTTAGGAGTATTCATTTGTAACCACTCACTCTTTTGTTTTTTCATTGATATTGGCTCCTTTCCTCAGCAGCAATTCACATACTTGTTTCCTCTTAGGATATGGAGATGCAGCAGCACAATGCTGTCAACATTAAAAAGTTTACAATTAACAACTAGCTAGCAATATCCAGGTTTTACTAACTGTTGATCAGCTGGCATTTAAGAGCTGATGGCATTCAAAGACAACAGAAAAAAAACCCCAAAACATGTAGAAGCTTATTAATTTGGAAGATTCCACATGGGCTTTTGGATTTACTCTGGTATTTTCAAGAACTCCCCTTTCTAATAACTGCTGGAAACCATCAAAACAAAGCTAACGTATATAGTTCGCTGTCGCTTAAAATGAGACTATTCTACAAAATCCAGTCACTTAGACAATCTAAACAGGCCATTTATGTTAGGCTTAACATTAATTTTAAGAATAAAATATTAATCAGTGTTATTTGCTTAACTAGACACTGGATATTCCAGTGTTACACCATTTGACACTGCAATTTTTATTGCTAAACTACTGCCTAGTATGCTTAGGTTAGCCACAATATATGCAAAAATCATTAATAAATCCTGAGATATTACCAATGCTGTTTCATGTGTCTGAGGATGCTTGAAGTTCACTGTTTCCAAAGAAAGATGTTTCTTTATACGAGCTACATCTGATTCTCTTGCAGCCTGTAGCAGTG
>VYZQ01047237.1:0-17280 GCA_013400655.1 Mystacornis crossleyi | reverse complement strand
TACCAGATAAAATACCAGGAAGGTGGTTTCTTTAACATCCAGGTGAAACTGAACATTCTCAAAAGATAATGTGTCAACTGTAAAGGGGAAGGAGATGAAAGGCTGGGAAACCCCGTCCCCTCCTCCTCTAACAAACTGGGTGCAATTTCTAATAAACCCTCAAAACAGGCTACTGAAATTAAAACTGGGATTAAGTCGGAGAAACCACCAATCATACACATCTTGAACAACTGCCAGTACCTCTGTTAACTTCTTATAAGTCATTATGACCGAGCACAGGAAAATAAAAATCCGGATTTGTGGCCCTGCTCTGTAAAAGTTATGAACCAGGGACAAAATCCGTGCAAGCTGTGGATAAGCAAACAGGCCTAGAGACCAGAAAGACTTTAGTACCTCAAGCCAGAGAGACATTACGAACTCAGCCAACAGGGTGACTACTTTACCCCAATACAAAGTAATTAAAACCAAGCCAAAGTGTAATTAGCACAGGTTTTTCCACTTTCCTCCGAGCCACATGTTGGGCACCAATAAATATTTGTGCCGGTTTGGGACAAATTTCAGAGGAACGTGTGAATTTGAACGTCCTCTTTTAGGAGGCTGGTTACAGCCACACCTCCCCCACCAGATTTGGGAAAAAAAAGATTTTCCTTGGAGGAAAGTGAAGCAAAAACCCCTATTTATTTAACAAACACANCAGCATAAAGTCATCCCAAGACAATAATCCCCTCAGTCGTGGTCTTCCAACACAGGGCTCCTGGGGTCCCAGGGCTCATCCTCTGGCAAGAGGTGATCAGGATGCCAAAAGGAACATCTCTGGAGGCTTGCTGTCCTCTCAACCAGCCTTGTTTCCTACCTCATGATGCAAGAGGAACAGAAGTGGACTAAAGACCACAGAAAATGCCTCATCAGGGCAGAAAGCATAGTCCAGACACTCTATCTAGCAGTGACAGGGGGTGTTTTTTTGCAGAGAGCAATCCTGGCCACTAGCTGTGGTTTGTCATGATCCTGTCCCACTACCTCAATGCCCACAATGACTGCGTTTGGGAACCCTGCATCTTACCTTTAGTGTCCCTGTATGGACCTATTTTCACCCTGTACTACCATCTACATCCACAGTTTACTGGAGCAGAAAATTCCAGAAGCTTGTAGTTAGTCATGTAAATAAGCACTTGTCTCTGTATTAAGCTGATCAGCCAATCACAGTGAGTGTCAGTTCTTGCTATAATAATGTCTCATCATTAACCACTGAAACGCTAGTCTGCATTAGAAAGACTGTGCTAACCTGGAGGATTTTCCACTCTCTCAGTGGGAGCTGTAACATGTAACTGACAGCAGCACTTGATTTTAAAAAGCAGCTTCAAAAATCCGCAGATCCTCCATTCAACAGAAGCAAATTCTCCATCCACCAAGAGGTGAGACTGTGGAATGGTGATTGCAGTATCCACAGTCATTGCATTTCAGCATCTCCACTCAGATAGCTAGAAGAAGTAAGTAAGTTAGTAATTATTTTTATTTGCAAGTCCGTCCTGGAACTGGGACACTAATTATAGCCGCTGGAAACCCCCGATGCTTTTAAAGTGTATTTAAGGAGTCAGAGAAACTTGTGATCACACAAGTTGTTATGGTGGGGGTGGGAAAGAGAAACACAGATGATGTGAAACTGCTGAGCAAAACTTATAAAATGGACCAAGTGTTCCTTGTTCAGTCTCCGATGTAACTAGTTGTTGGCACAGGCTACCAAACGATATCACAGTATAACCTTCCAGCAGCTTTGGGGGTGGTTCTGTAAACCTGTTGATCCCCTGTTTGTGCCAAGGCCCATCTTCCTTAGTTCCTGTTCACACTGTCCTGTTGGCCTTATCTTATCAATACTCAGCCCGTTTGCATCGTAACCAGCTTTTGGCCAAAGCAAGCTTGTGACATTCCAAGGTCATGAGCAAGGAAGAACCCCAAATTATTCTCACAATAAAAAACAAAGACAGTTATTATGGTCTGTGCCTCTCAGGGCCCTGAGCACTTAAAAAAAAATTGGTTATCTTGACCACCCTCACCTGTGGCTTCCACTGACACACTGCCTGCAGATGGCTCGGGAGCTAATACGTGTAGTATGGACTGCTATGAAGAAAATTAACTCCATCCTTGATGGTGCCCAACAGTTGTAATGCCTGGTCCTGGCAGATGTTTTCTGCTTTTGGTGGAGATTTTGCCTCCCATGACAGCTACAGCTTCCAGGTGAATTTTGGGGAGAGTTTAACCATATATACTGTTGTCATTGAGCAATCCCTGAGTGCTTGGAAAAGAAAATCTCAGAGCTGAATGTTTCTAGAGCCGCTCTGAACACTCTCCTTGGTACAACCTAAAGAAAATCGTTGCTTTCTCTCAGGTGAAGTTCACCTGGTTATGTGGTCCCCCTCATATTTAAAACTCTGCCGGTTGTGTGATGACTGACCAGGCTCTCAAGCAGAGCATGGACACTAATCCCCACGGGGTTTGGGTACTTATTGTTCTGCTTAGTGCTTTGACAAAGCATGTGCATTGAAACAAAGACATAGAAATGAGGCAAAATTAGAAAGATAAATATATAGAACTTCTGTGACTCAAAGTAGTGTGAGAAGGTTGTAGAAGGGCTGCTTAGAGTAGAAAAACATATTCTAAAATACAGATATCTTCACTTGCAGTTTTTTTTCCCCACACTGACTTCTCATGAACTATCTTTGATGATCTGGGAAATTCTTTGCTTTCTAGAGCCTAACCAGTTAATGTAAAAGAACTATATTACAAGGATTTCAGGATGTTTCGTTACTGAAGTAAGAACGCAGGTAAGTCCTTCCCACTAGCCATCTATTTTTCACTTTGCCTGGGTCAGAGCTCTGCCTGCACATCCTGGTGGCTGGCTGCACTCCATTGTTCAGAGTCAGCCTCATAAAACTCACCCAGCAGTGGCAGGGTGTCACCAGTTACCTTAATCTCTTACGTTTCGGTTTCCACATATGGAGGCTGAACAAGAATCTCAGTCAAGTATGGTGATGCTGTGCAGCCAGCAGAGGAAATGAAAGCAAAGGTTCAGCGAGAGATAAAAGAGCCACAGGTGGGTGTGCTTATCAGAGTTGCAAAGTAATATGCTGCCAAGGAGATGTATTTGCGTATCTACAAACTTGTTTTTATATACGTTATTGCCGTATTGTGCATACACATATATGTAAATATCCGTGAATATCTTCATGAGCATGAATTCATACATATAGGTTCATTCATGAACACATTTTAGCCTTTTTTAAATGTGGAGGTCACAGAATAAATCTCAAAAGGCTCTGTGTGGTTTTTCTTTCTATAAAAATATAGATACTTACTGAGAAAACTCCATTAAATCCAAGTAAACATACAGTGGATTTTTCTTTTACTGTCAAATGTGCCGGCAACAGAACACTTGAACTAATACAGGACTTACCATTTCAAATTAAGTCCAGGAGGCAGCCTGTAAGTGGAGGTTGAGACTTAAGCCTCTGTGGCATAAGCCCCAGGCTTTTGTCACATTTAAATTTAACCTTTCTCTTTGCTTCCAGACTTCCACCTGGTGATTCTCACCTCTTTCCATGAGGTCATTCAGCCAGAGAATAAAAAGCTCAGTACCTGTAAAATCCTCAGAGATTTGCAAATTGGGATCTTAGCTGATTCAAACCTTGTCCCTTTTTGTCTTCTTTGATGTCTGATTTAACTTTCCTTCTGTACTCCTCTGTCTTCTCTAACCTGTCCATCTTCCCTAATTTCTTCCATATATTTCCATTTCTAGGAGTCTGTCTCAGTCCAAATTTGTTACCAGATGCACATCTTGGGTTTTGAGTGTCAGATAAGCTAAAAGACCCTTGAGAAAAGATAGTGGTACATCAGCAACACCTCTGTAGTAGTCATGCTGCAAACCTGTTCTGCTGCAATCTCTTTCCTGGGAGACATCTGCAGGGACCTAGCTCCCTGATGCTCTGTCCACCTCTCTGTCACTTAGTGTGCACCCTGAAGGCCCTCTGTAAAATGTTCTGAAGAAACTGTGAAGCTTCTTGATTATTTTCCCTCGTGAATCTGGTCATATGCGTACAGCATGGCTCTACTACCGCTAAAGGGAATATTCTCATGAAGGTCTAAGGAACCTCGTGTTTAAAGGAGGCATGAGTGAGTGTACGTCCACCGTTCTACGTACCCTTTGCTGTGTATGTTTGTCCAAAACACATTCAGCTTCATGAGGCATGCGTATGAGGGTGGTGGTTATTAAAAGAAATCCCTTTGCTGGAGTGGTTGAGATATATTCAGATGCTACCAATAACTCAGCATCACAAATCACCTCCACATTTATCTCTAATATTACCTTAAGCAGCTTCTGCAAGGGGGCATAATTGGCTGCATGAGAAGTAGAATAAAAACTTTTGCCACAGTTGTTTGAGTAATGTGAGACTCCACCTATATAGATAACCCTTGCTACAGGCACATAGCAATTTCAAGGGATACTGGATTACTGCTGGTGACTCATAAAAACCAAGAAACAGGTTTCCCACCTAGTTCTGGTATGATTCTTCTGGAGGTCATCATCCTCCCCATGACTCACTGAAGCATGGTCCCCATAAACAGAATGTGCAGCTTCTAGAGGTATGAAAATTCGCTTGTGTGGCAACCTTGTCTTTCTGATTTTATTAGGGTTAAAGCAACTACTGAATTTTGAAGGGATTCTTCTTCTCACATTAGGCTGACAGGACTAACAGAGCAATATTTCCAATTTTCTTTTTTTTTTTTTTTCTTTTTGGCTTTCCACCATCTCATACAACACATTCGACTTCCTGGGGACACCTGAAAATGTTGCATTGCTAATTCCCTGCTCCTGCTTGGACTCATTTTTCTCTCTCCACTTCCTGTGGCACGTTGCTGGTTTTCTATCAGGAACTACGGCTGCTAATCGAGCCATTTCTTGCAGATCAGACTAATCGTGTCTAAGTCTAATTCACACCACTTATTTGTAAATATTTGCTGTAAGGAGAGGACAGTGCAGACAGTACTACAGAACCGAAGCATTCCTGGTGTTACTGAGGATCATGTCCACGAACTCAAAACCACATTAGTCAATCACGTTTTTGTTTCAAGAAACTCTGAGTGTTTGATTTGCTCCCTGTCACTCTTCTGTGGTAGGAAACAATGCAACCACTGGGGAACAATTCTGTGCTGAGAAGTGAGGAGTGACCTTGCAGCAGAAGAGGCCCCGAGAGCAGACTCTGTGTTGGCACTGCCTGATGACCTGCCACAACTACTCTGCTCCTTGACAGAGAGTCCTGCCAGTGCCTGAGTCCCTACTCCCTCTGAATTCCACCATTCATGTATACTTCTGGGCTTTTTCTGCCCTGGCAGGAAACTGAATACTTTCTGACAATAGAATACTGAGAGCTTGCTGCAGAGAATACAAATAAATTCCTCCCTTAGCTTTACAATCCCTCCCTTAGCTTTACATCTGGCTTGGCACCAAAGAAGGCAATGGCTTTGTCCTGGGATCTCTTCAGCTTGCATCAGGCCGCAAAATAATTGTGTCACAAAAGCAGAAAAAGCTGTAAGTGACAGATACTAATTCTACCTAAACCATATGAAGAATTCTTTTGTAATCCCTTTCCTCTGCCAGCCGGTTTTGGGTGTGTCAGTCAGAGGAAAGCTTCTCACTAGAAACTAGCATTGTTTCAGTCATTTTTTAGGTTAAATGGGAAATATTCTTTTGCAGCATCTTGTGAGAGTTGCAGAACTGATCACAGGAAGGTGATGCCCAGTTCATAACGCTGAGCAGATTTCTCAGGGCACTGGAAAATGTCTGTTCTATTTACACCGGTGAACGGATATCATGACCAATAGCTTCTGCAGATACTCCGCAGGTGGCTCAGGTCTTGCTCTCAGTGTGTCCACATGAGTACAGATCTCTTCTCAGTTGTGATAGTTCAAAAATATCTGGAGGTTCCCTCACAACAAGATGTCCACTGCCAAAGCTCTCCTGGATGCTGGGCAGCTTGCTTTGAGTTAGCCTGAGAGTGGCTGCCCAGTCACTGACCACAGCTCAGTGGTCACACACACGGAGCATCTTCCTTGATTACATGAGGACCCAGGCTCAAGGGGGCAGGAGCGGTCCTTGGAACTCCACAGGAGTAGTCCCGTGAAGGGAAATGGCAGTAACCACCACCACCAGCTGAAGTTCCACAGACTCACGGGCTTTTGCACATGATGTCTTCTGTTTCCCCCTTTCCACTGGGTTCTGTCCAACTTCCTTGTGGCATCTGGGTGTCAGAAAAGTGACATGCCATGCCACAGCTATGTGGCTGGATGCCATTTGTGTAGATGCTTTTCTCTCTTGTTGCACTGGGGTGACTAGAGAAGATTTGCTTTTCTGTTCTGCAGCTAGAATTAAAAAAGAAATGTAATTTCTGTCTGCAAAAAGTGGCTCACCTGTTAATTCCAGCTTCTGGCAGGTACCCTTATATTCTCAAGGCCAGATCAGTTTCTGAGTGGGATCTCCCCCATTTGCAGTTCTTTGCTGCCAGGAAGCTGCTTTCACCTTCAGCCATTGGGATGATGCATGTAAGCATGATGAAAGTCACCATGAGGAAATACTTAGCTGAGCAGCATTAGTAAGGCCCAAAGATCAGTATTCTGATTCAGGAATGGAAACTGAAACTAAGGTAAGACTAATAAAGGCACACCAGTCTCCCAGGAAGCGACACACAAATCCAGAAATACCCATGGCTGCTGTCAGTGGCAGAGGTAAGTACCTTTACGTGAAATGCGGGCCTATTTCTCTGTATTCAAGTGTAGATATTTACTGTAGTTGTATCTAAAGGACTGGAGCGTAGACACAAATGTGTTTTGTTGGCACATGAAGATACACAGCAGACAGATGTGGATTCGTGTTTTATGTCTTTGAATACATTACCATACCTAGAGTCTTAGGTCCAGCTTCAAAATACTAATATAATTTTGTTAACATTGGTATGGCAGGAAGAATTCAAAATCCCAAAGAACTTTTACTATGGAAAGAGATCTCAAAGGCATTTAAGAAAGGAGCAATTTACTTAGCTTATCTAATCATCTATTTTATTTTCATAGTGATAAATAACTAGAATATTCTTAAACAATCAGGGCAATAAGGCTGTGCAGGGAGTTGATCATGTCTCTGTTGATGTGGAAAACTATTTTCTTCCAGTTAAAATGTAATTTCACTCTGTATAATTCATCATTTCGCATCTTAAAGAGCTAAGCTGAGGAAAAATACCTTTAGTATCTTAATTCTAAGTAAATTCTAAAAGAAACTTTTCTTATATTATGTATAATACATAAGAACTAAAACTAAAATTGATTATTTTTATTTTATATACACTTAAAAAATTTAAAAATTGAAATTAATTATTTTATCATATAGAATTGTGACTTAAGGATCCTAGATACTTAAGTTTTCTATTGGTGGATATTACAAAATAAATAAGTAGCCTTGATCACATGCAATTGTTTTCGTCTTGACCTTCAGCTGGGAAGGAATGAATAAGTCATGGGGTCAAAGCTGCTTGCCACCATGGGAGATACAATGTGTATAATCAGGCAGGTCTGTGTTGCCACCCCGTACATATTTTTTCGTCGGAAATCACCCTCCTTTCTGTACAGGTATTTTTTCCTTGGCACTGATATTTTAGTTTTTGAAAAAGTTACAGATTAAGTAAAGATGGGAAGTTGGTTGTGGAAATGTTTTTGTCTAGATTGCCAAAATTGAGAACCAATCAGAAAATGGCTCAAGTTTTGCCTGTCTCATAGAAGTGGTTTGGAAGATTTAAAGGGGTAAGAGATTTGATTCTGCTCTTTGATTAGTCAGGGAAAAACAGATACAATACTGCCGAAATTAGGGAATTTATATTTGAGTGTTTACACAGTCAACTGTAATGTGCTAAACTGAGCAAGGGTTCATGTACAACATAGCTTAAGCAACCATCAGGTTCAACTTCCAGGTAGGAATCCACACCTCCTGCATCCCAGAGTGCCTATCCTGCTGTGCAGTGATTACTTATTAAGCCCTTTTAGAGAAAAGAGATTTGGCAGGGAGTGTATAGACTGAAAGGGGTCTGGACATAAAGCGTAGAGGAAATTTTGTTTTCTGACCTGCTATCCTCATTGACTCACAAATCATTTCTGTACAGATCCCTCATCCAGAGAGAACAACCGAGGGTAAGAGATGTAGCTCTGTCACTGACTGCTGCCTGAGCTCCATGGCAATTTTCAGAGACAGCCTTGTGCCTTGTTTTATTCTTACTATCCCTTTCCTCAATCTTCCTTTCCAGTTGCCTTACTGCTTTGACTGGTGCTGATCTCTGAGTGGTGATGGGGTTGCTTACCCACCCAACAGTTCTCAAGGAGGTGCTGGGGGTGTTCTGAAGTCTTCATCAAATTCCAGATTTAGATCGCTAAATTGCAACATTCTTCAAGCTGCTCATTTCTGATGGGAAAAGCTGGGAGTGGGAGGCCTGGCTGATACTGAGAGTAGGCAATGCACAATGGGACCAAACATCATTGAAATCTTGGGATCACAGTACTGCTGGTACTCTTCTTCAGGTGGAAGATACAGCCAAGAGACTTCCAAAGAAATTATTCGCCTAGCCAACATCAGCGGGTGGTGTACCTGCTCTATGAAATCAGGTGGAGAAGAGGTTCCATCTGGAGGAACTGGTGCTCAAACAATCGTGAACAACATGCTGAAGTCAAATTCTTGGAAACTCATTTCAATGACAGGCTACAAGTTCCTTGCTCCATCACCTGGTTCCTTTCAACTAGTCCCTGTGGAAATTGCTCCAGAAGGATTCTGGAGTTTCTGAGGTCACACCCCAACGTGACCTTGGAAATATATGCCCCCAAGCTGTTCAGGCACCATGATAGCCGTAACCGACAAGGTCTCCGTAACCTGATAATGAATGGAGTCACTATACGTATCATGAATCTTGAAGGTAACCCAGCTACTCTTTGTCTAAGTGTGGATTGAAAGCTCTGGGATTTTGTGCACTCTTAGTTTGTAATAGAGGTGGTGACTGGCTTTAGGGAGGACTAGTGAGTACAAAAATGTCACTCTCTTCTGCCATATTTCTTCCCCAATCCTGTACAGCAGCAAGACCAGCATGGTCATTTCCTCTTGCCTCAAATTTGAGCACAGAGAGTTAGAGGTTTCTCTAGCCATCCATACCTCCTTAATATGCAGTGAAAAATCCTGGGCATAAGATAGAACCTGTGCCTCCTAGAATACACCTGCAGATCAGCTTGCCAGCTGCATCAAATGGTCTCCCTTGGCAGCCGGAGAAGAGAAGGAAACTGTTTAAAGGAGACTTTCAGATGATGCATCACAGAAGATGTGTCTTGCACATGTGCCCTTTTTGCACCTATATCTTGCTTGCCTGGTGATGTTTGGCTGCAAAAATAGTCCAGACAAGCAGCTCACAAAAAGGAATGTATGTTTGAAGAGATGAACCTCACTCACCTGTGTGGATATTTATCACTGGTGTGTATAGCTATAAAGCCCACCAGGTCAAAGGTAACCTTGAAGGACATTGCTTATCTTGGAGATACTGTCTCTGGGATTATACCACCAGAGCACTGACAGAAGCTCTGCCCACCCTATCAACACTAAGATCAGTGTGAAACTGCTAAATGTTAGAGTGTTCACCCCAGGCTTTCCCTGATCATTGGGGTAAGTCAGACAGATTCATGATTGAAGCAACTTGTCTGACCAAAACTGTGTTCTCAAGCACAAGGCTGCCAAAAGGAGAGCCCGATCAGCTCTGACTGCATGTGCCACTTCCCTTTTCTCTCCTGCCACTCGCTGATTCCTTCTCTCATGGCAAATGTGCTCTGGCTTTATGCCAGAGTGTGCTATTAGTGATAAGGGTTGCCCAAGCCACCACAATGGTCAATTTCTCTCTCTGGCAATTCTTTTTTAAACATATTGCTATCTGTAGAGTTTTGGTTCCCCTTTCCACTAACTTATTTGTGTAGTTATTTGTGTATCCCTTGGATGAATACCTTTGTCCTTTACCGTATTCTTACTGAGAAACAAATGACTCACTGACATGTTAATGAAGAAAGAACTGGGCATCCTTTCGTCAAGAGTGACTGGATATCTCTCTTCTTAGATTACAGTTACTGCTGGAGAAATTTTGTGGCATACCGACCTGGAGAAGATGATTGTTGGCCCCAGGACTTCTTTGTATACTACTTTCTGCATTGCAGAGAACTCTTTCATATCCTTTTGGTTAGTAGATGCCTGAAGAAAACACCAAGAGTGAAAATAAATGCAAAAAATCCAAGGAAAAGGAGGTTTGGATGACCCCAGCAATGGTGTTAGCAGAAATGATAGTAGGAAAAATAAGCGTGGGCTTGATGCTGCACAAGCAGAGGGCCAAGGAGGCAAGAGACTGCCAGAGGACTGTGCTGCTACATTGTGCCTTTGTGGCCAGGAGTAGAAGGGAGAAGAGACTTAGCAGTACTCTCATATTTTAACTAAGGAAAGGGTGCATTATTTCAACCGTTTGCATGAATCAGCTACCAGTTCTTTAGCTGGCAGCCTGCTGGAGCTATTTGACCCCAAAAGCTCCTTCAGCTCTGTAACCATGATTCAAGTATTCTCTTTTTGCCTCTCAGGACAGGGCCATGGATTTTAGTTAAGTTTTGAGCAAGTTCAAAAGCCCAGATGGGTGGATTTACCTTCAGGATTAGAGTTTACACATGAGAGTATCATACCACCAAGGTCTGCTTTCCCTATTTCTTGCAATCCATACAACTGCAGAAGTTATTTGTATAGCCTGATATCCTACTCTACAAGAAAGAGGAGGTGGTCTACTGAACAGGACAGAGGACCAGGACTGGAGTTAACTGTGGGGCTCAGCCACCCTTTGTGGGGCAAGCCAGTTCTTGCTTGGATCTGTCCCTCTATGCAGAACGGATGGCAGGAGGTATAGGAAGGGATGCACAAAACTGCTGGCAGGAACTTAGAGTCACAGACACAAAGCTAACCTGTTTGTAGGATGCTATCAGTGCCTTGTTTCATTTCTGGCTGAGGAAAAGGTACACATTACACTTCATTTCAGTTCCATCCACCCCAAACCTTACAGAGGACTTCTAGTACCTCAAGACCAGACCTTTCCATTTCTTGTCTGAATAAGACATTCAGGTGACAGGATACACAGCCAGTGGCAATATCTGGTCAATCAGCTGATCTAACTAAGTACTTTATGCAGTGTAGTTTTAGGTGTACCAGACATTTTCCCCTTGGCTTTCAGCCTTTCCCAGTCTCCTAATGCCTGAGATGATTAAATAATTTAGCATCTTACGCACAATCAAGTGCATGGTGCGATGCTTGCCAGGAGTTGAGCAGAGCTGTCTGCTAAAAGCTCACGAGTGCTGACAAACTGCTGCTGACTCAGCACAGTTCCCTGTGCAGCAGTACAAGGGGACTCTGCCCTTCAGGTCTTGGTTTTAAAGAGCCAGCTAACAAATTACCTGTCCCAACCAGGCATCCTTGATGATATCTGCAGAGTCCTGCTGGCTAGGAAGCCTGCTGGAAGTCAGGCCCTTGCTCAAGTGCTCTGCTGTCTCAGCTAAAAACGAGCCACCCCCCCAAATGAAGGTGAATCGGGCCCATCAGCAATAGTTCTGACTAACTACTAACCCTCCACAGAATGGGAATCTCTGTGTGCTCAGCCCTTTTGAACATCCTGGCCCATTTTACTAATTACGCAGAGGTGTAATGAGGTGAATGAGTTCCAGGCATGTGCTCCAGAGAAATACACACTGTTGCATCAAGCCCTGTCCTCCCCGGCAGGAAAAAGACACTGAGAAACCAGAGGGGATTTGGTGGAGTACCACTGCAAGAGGCAGGGGGCTGGAGCACTTGCCCTGCGAGGAGAAGCTGAGGGAATGGGCTTTCCTAGACCTGTAGAGAAGGTGGCTAAATGGGATCTAACTGCAGTTTTCCACTACATAAAGGCAGTAAAGACATAGCCAAACTCTCCTCGACGATGAAGAGAGAAAATTGAGGTAACACACACAAGTTGCAGTGTGAAAAATTCTGACAGGACAGAAGGAAAAAGTCTCCCCTGACAACGGTGTGGTACTGGAACCCAGAGAGGCTGTCACCTCTCTCCCTGGAGACACTGAGAACTTTCCTCTGAGCTGCCAGATCCAGCCTTGGAGTTAGCCACGCTGCAAACATGCTGTTGGACTAGAGACCTCTGGGGGGCCTTTCTAACCCTCCAAAAGTTCGCCTTTCCACAGGATGCAACTCCACTTCCCCTGCACTCAGCTATGCAAGTTGCCACCTTTTAAATGCTCCTGTTTATAAATGATCTGTATTTCTAGGAGTCGTGTACATGGCACAGTAAATTATGAAGTGCTACCCTGTTGTCTGGAACAATGTATCCCAAGGGAGATTATCTAACACACTGAAGGAGGATCAGAATGATCTCTTGGACTAGATGCTTTATTTTCAAATTCTCTATCATGCTGAAGAGACAGATCAAGCTTTTTGTATCTAATTTTTAATGTTTTTTTTTTTTCTTCCTCCTAGGGGCTTCCTCCATTTCTGGCAAACTGAATGCTAACAAGCATCACCACCATGCTTCCAAGCTCACTTTGTGCATCAATACAAGACCAGAAAATCCAGTCCCTGGCATTCTTTTCTGCTGCAGCCTTGGTAAGTTTCTTGCTGTCACCAGAGAAGACTCTTATCATTGGCTGGGCATTGCTGAGTATTGGACAGAGCAGAAGGAGCACATGAGAAGCCATCAGGAAGCTCGGATGATGCAGCCAGGCATCCAGGACACAGTGCTCTGGGTCTTTACAGAGCTTCCTGAGAGTCCAGTGGGGATGGAGACCGTGCCCCATAATCAGGCCTTCCATGTCTGCTGATTCTGCAGTCAGATTCTGCAAGTGCCCTCTTGAGAGGCCAGCATGTAACATTTTTCATGCTCTGATCTGTTCCAAAGAAGTAATCAGCTGTTCATTCTTGCTTTCAGAATTTCTTATGAAGATCACTTTTATGGCTACACGTATATGTTTCAGAAAATACTTCATGCTATTCTAGTATTTATGCAATACTGTAATAACACTTAATTTTAAGGTTTTATTTATGAGTGTAAACTTTATTTATGACTGTAAAACCTGTGTAATAAAAGGGAAAATATCAGCTCTGTGGAAACTTTTCTTTTCTTGTTCAACTCCTTAGTACACAGCCTTCCGTTGTAATTCCACACTCTGGAGACATAGCTATTCATTGCAACTAGGGGAACAAAGTAAAAAGTCTCTGCTTTTCCAGCTGGAAACATGGAGTGGAATGGTGAGGTAGGAGATATTGAAAGCTCTGAGCTCTCTCTACTGGCAGAAGGCAAAAAGAAGATACAGGTGTGTTGGGGCTTGCAGCAGTTTTGAATTTGAACTGCAAATACTGTAGAACATCTGAATGAATCACGTGGGGAGCTCCATGTGTCATGATTCCCAGCCTCTTCAAGCAGGAGGCTCGTTGTGTTATCCCACTGGGGAATGTGCTGATGCTGGGATCTGCAACATGCACAAATGATAATATGGAGAACGAGGCAGGGGCTGGTGGGAACCATGCCTATCTCTTCTACTTTATTAATGCTTATAGCATCCCTTGGCCATGCCAAAATCTCCAGATGTTTAGCAGACCATCAAGACAGCCAGAAAAGCTGCAGGCTGAGGAAGCAGCTCCAGTCCCTGCAGTGTGAGAGTGTATCTAAGGCTGAGCAGAGCTGGCTGGGGAGTGTCTCCTATGTTAATCAAATAAAATAACTCCAAGCAATGTATAGCACAGCTAAAGTTTTCTTACCCTTGTCGGGGGCCTCATACTGGATGTCACATGCCCTCTTTCTGGACATTAGAGTGTTTACTCTTTGTTTCCTTAGGAAGAAATCAAATCACTTGATCAACGTAGTTTTGTACAGCAGGGTCCATAACCATTCATGCCCCAGGCTCAGCTCTTTCCCACTGAAGGCACGAGGACAAACCTTCCATGGTCTGTTTGGAAGCTTGCCAGTTCCAAGTCAGCCCAGTAAAGTTTTTCACACCAATTTTATCTGCCAGAGTGAATCTGCTGTATCCTTGCTGTGCCCCTATGGGCATGTGAGGGCATAGAGGTGGGTCTACCACACCGGTAGCCTTTAAAGGTAACCACAGAAGGCAGCTGGTCTGCTCTCATCTTCTTCTGGCCCTCTGGGCTGGTAAAAGCATTGTGCCAGCTGGTAGAATGGGATAGTTCTTAGCTGTGAATTAATGACGAGGTTATAGTGAGGAGACACCAACACCTTCCCTGCGCTGGAACTTGGGTGCAACAGCAGCAGCAGCAGCAATGGAGTTTTAGCTATACCTGATAAGGGTTTGGAAGTCTGAGGGGAAACCTGCCTAAGACAGAGGCGTATGAGAGGTTTAAAAGCCAAAGGCAGCCTTCAAAACACTTGCCACCCTTTGGTGCCTCCCCATCTGCTATGACCTCTGCTCTTGCAGCAGCCCGCTTTCTCCTTCCCCAGCACAGGCTCTGCTCATCATTGCTCACATTGTCTGAAGTAGTGGCCTCTTCTCTGCCAAGTCCCTTCATGTTTCTTCTGTGAACCAAATCTGACTTCCATCACTGTGAATATTTAATACATATGTGATGAAATAATGACATTTCTGCTCATAGGAATGCTAAAGGGTCAGCACCAGGGGGAGTAGAAAAACATTCTCAAAGACAATGCTGGACACAAATACATCTAGGCTGAAACCCCCTGAAGGGACAAGTAGCAAGGGACCGGATTCCATGACCCCGAGACCCCTTTCTGTCCTGATTTCCAAGTACCAGCATGGGGAGAGAAAGAGAAAGCAAGCAGGGAGAAGACGTGCTTGTGTTTGCAAGGATCTGGAGTGCATCTATGCATTTGTTTAATGGCAATCTGTTTCCTATTATTGCAAAGTCCGAGGACGCCGTGTACTGACCTGGAGTAATGCTGTGTGCAGCTGTGGGAATGATGTCAGTGTCCTGCTCTCCAGTGGGCATGTTCTGGGGGTTGTTCAGAGACAGGCTTTGGGAGCTGTTTGCATCATGGAACAACATCCCTTCAAGCCAACACCCTCACGCAGGGTGCCAGACACCCCCGTGCACCAGGGGGTGGCAGCCATGCCCAGTTTTCCACACCAGCAGCCATCTCTTCCTGTGTGTCCTGTCTCCTCTGTTATCAAAGACAGATCCTCTACAGCTGCCTGGATGTACCTGTGCCTTGTTCATTGTTGCAAACTGTGGACTGTAGATCAAGTGAGACTGTGGTTTTCAGCCAGCACCAAGGCCCCTGCTCTGGCTGTTCCCCACAGTATGTGGAGGGAATATCTTCCCAGAAATCACAAGCCCTCATTTCCCACAGCTCAGGCAACTGGGGCTTGAGGTATATTTTCACAGTCCCCTTGAGAGCTTAGCTTTTTCCTGGATGCATATAAAGGAAAGAGACACCTAGAATAGCCCACCCACATTGGGTGCAACAGTGTAAAGATAGTAGTCCTTAAAGGTAAGTAGTCCTCAAGAATATATAAACAGTAGTGAAATGTTCATGATATGCACAGTCTACAAAGCAAGTAAAATATCTTAGGTTAAAAAAGTAATGTTACTGCATAACAGTCACCCTCCAGGGAGTTATTCTTGGCACAGACACCCTAAAGCATTTGAGGCTGAATTACTTTAGAAAGCCAAATTAAAGAATATCTTGTAACAAACAATATAAATTGGTATTTGTGAACAGAAAAAGTGCAGTTAAAACAATCTCTGTAGCTACAGAGCTGAATTCCTATAGCTGAAACACATGGATTACTGCTACAGTCCACTCTGAACTTAATCTGATTTACGTTCAGAAGAACCTAAACATAGGATGTATTCTTAATGTAGTTATGATTCTTTGCATTTACTCATTGCATTTTTTCTCTTCCTGTACAAAGTCCCCCGTTGTCATGTTTCAACAAGTATCTTCAACTCAGTGTTAGTCAGAATTTAAGCAAAAGCCAGTATCTCAACTCTTTTTTTAGAAAATTCTAATTTTTCTAATAACTTCACTGAGAAGGACAACGGTGTTGTACAGGCCAATATCAAAAGGTGAAAGACAAAAAGGCTTTCTACACCTTTGCTTCTCTTCTTGTTTTGTGAAGCATATTGGGTGAGCACTTCTGTGCCCAGTGTGGTCAATTATGAGTCGTGATTGGGGACAACAGGCACCAACGACAGATGCATCTCAAATAACTTCAGAGATTTTTGGTAGTATTTCCAAAGTACCCAAATGATTTATCTGCCTCGATCTGCTGGGTGACACTGTCAATAACTTCAAAGCTACAAGTAAAAGTATAAAGGCAGTTTAATGGTTACAGGTTGTGTCTGTAGAAATCAGAAAGAAGAGATGACACATCAGTCCTCTGTGTCAAATTTACCTCCTTCACTCACATGATAAAAAAAAAAGACAAAACCAGAAGCTAGTTTGTAAGACCTTTATTTATATAAATAATATGCACCATATGAAACAAATGTACAACACCATGCTTGCAAATTAATGCTTCACAAAGGACTCTCATTGCTATTCCGGGTTGAAATTCCTCAAGCTGAGAGTGCCTCGGGAGCCAGAAGTTGTAGGAAGCTTGTGATGCACCTGGTTGTGACCTCTCCTGGCAGGAGGAGGCCCTGTAGGAGCAGGGCTCTCTGTTGCCCTCCTGCAGCTGGCCTAGCACCAGAGGAGGTGTTTTGAGGAGCTTCCAGCCTTACCCAGAAAGAGGAACAGGATAGAGCAGAGAACTTGCAGCCATCATGAAGGAAATGACAGAGCACACCCAGAGTGTGGGACACACTTAGCCTTAGCCCCAAGAGGTCAGATTGGAGAGGACAGTGCAGCTGTAATTTAGGTGGTGGGAAAGCGGTGGTGAGCAGGGACGTGCTCTGAACCCTTATCCGCAGCTTGTAATGACTGTGTCCACCAGCTCAGGAGCTAATGGGGTCCCCTAGTGGAGAGTGATTGCCAGGCAGGAGGATGGTTTGACTTTTGTCCCTGCAGAAGGTATCTATCTACAGACTACAGAGCTTTGCTTATGCCAGGAATTTTTTCTGGCCAGCTCTCAGTACAGTCACCAACGAGATACTGCTGGCCATATAATGGGCAGTAAAAGACCTGGAAAAACAGAAGACTGTGGGACTGTAAAGGTGCCTCCAGCAGAGGCAGTTGGCTG
>VYZQ01047235.1:0-34676 GCA_013400655.1 Mystacornis crossleyi | reverse complement strand
TTCCAGCATGTTCTTGTGAAGGATTTCCTCTTGGTAAGAGGCCAGTAAAGGTATTTATGCCTCTTCCATGGCTACTGATTCCCATGTTTTGCTGCTCTTTCTTGCAAAAATTACGATTTAGCACTGTCATGAAAACAGTGCCTTACAGGAACAATTCCTTGAACTCACATTTTTCTAGCTGAGCTAAAGTGTATTCCTGGAATACCAGTAACACATACAAACCACTATAATACAAAAAATAAAACATCTGTGAGGATATGCCTCCTCCACCTAACTGCAAATACGATTAGACAGTGTATAATCAATATAAAATTGTGTTAGTCGCAGAGGCTATTTTCTACCAATATTACCTAAATGCAAATGCACATTTCATTTTAAAATCATTGTATTTTTATGTCACCACCATGGAAAATGCTATGCCATCATTATAAAATTAAATTCTTCTCACAGTCAGAAAGTATGGAAGAAAAGACAAAACCAGTTGCAGCCTGTAGTCAGGCTAATTAAAAATCAATCCGTTGCCAACGTCTTACACCAGGTTAAATCACAAAGTTAAGATGATGTGATATGGTAGCAAGACAAGAACTGCATTAATTAAAAAGTTAAAGGTGAGGCAAAATTCGACAAAACCAGGGTGAGAGTCATAACTGTCTCCAGTAGCGGAGCTGAAAGCTCTTCACACATTCAACACGAATTGACAGGATTTTCCAAAGCTCTGCGAGGGAGGTCCCGCAGTGCCACACGGGCGGTTCTCCTCCTCTGTGGGGATCCACCAGGGCACCTCCTGAGTGCCCACCTTGGGACAGAGCTGTAGCCCAGAACAGTGAGCATGACAGGGCACAAGCAGATAATGCGCTCCCTTTCCTGCTCAAAGCAAAGACTGAGTGTTAATTCTCCTGCCCTGAAATGCATTTTCACTCCCACTTGTCCTTACAGCAAGGAAGCCATTAACACTGCCTCGGGAATGAGGGGTAAAACTTGAGTAAGACAGTCAGTGGCAAAGATCAGATTAATGTGTCTTCCAAGCCTTGCCCTGAATTTCACCCCAATGCCCAACCTACACAGCGCTCACCTTATCTGCTCCCCAGTCTCACAGGGCTAAAGGGTAAGGCTGGAAGGGTTTGGCCATTTTGGTGGATAAAGGTAGTCCTATCTCCAAAAAAAACCGTGTACTCTTTTTTAGATCTACTTTTCTATTTTTATAATTACCGCCCAAATAAGCAGAATACACACACACAAGTTGCTGAGAATATACAAGTCATATAATCATTATGTTAAGTTTACAGCTGAGATTTTCCCACCTCAACAACTTTAGCAAACACCCACATGATTCCCAAACAAGGATTTGCCAGTATTTTTACTGAAAGCTAGAAGTTTACTGGAAAACATCCTGAACTGGCTACCTCCTGCTTTTACCCTGCAGAAAACAAGAGAATAGAGTGCCCATTTTTAGTATGGGCATCCCTCTAATGAAATAGCAAGGATAGAAACTGATAGCTACGATGTGATCACCAATAATGGTGATTTTGTTTATGGAAATACCATTAATACAGTGGAAAAAAATCATTAAGTAACTATCTGCAGAGGCACTTTCAAAGATAAGCTTAGAGTGAAATTCAGCTAAATGAAACACTTGCAAATTGCCTAACCAGCCATTTACACCTAGAGAGAGCTGGGTGTTACTTTTCTAGAATGAAATTTAACTACTGATTTATTCATTTATCCTTGAAAGATCAGCATCTGCAGTGTCTGGTTCTCAGCCTGCAAATTTTGTTTTGGAGCTCCAAACTGAAAAGAGCTGAAGAGAAAAATAAAGAGTCACACAAAATCGCAGCCTAGCCTTAAAGGACATGAATGACCACACAGCCGCAGTAATTCACAAGCTACGCCACCAGAAATCTCAGCTAGGAAACAGGTGACCTCAGTGAGGTTTCCACTCCCGAGGCAGACAGTGTTGACATTCAGCAACAATCAAAAGAACATCCACCATCAAAAGAATCTTTCAATTTCACTGGAAATTACCTATGGAGTTGATAGGACACATGATATAAATGGCCAAATTTGACTTTTTTTGTGCAGGAGTGGGAACCAACCAACCAAAAATCCCAACCATCGGTCAAGATAATACAACCCCAGTTTTTACACCTTTATTGATGACAGCTTCTCAGCGTTTTATTCTGCCAACAACTGCTGAGTCTGTGTGTTTGTGCATATTATCAGATAAACATCCTTAAAAAACAGACTTCTGAATAAATCTGTCAGTCAGTTCCAATGCACAGTTAATGGGTATCCAGTACACAGTTATCAGTCATTCACAAATAGAACTTTGCATACAAAAGAACAGAAAATGGACAGAGATAAAGAGCAGGCAGAGCCTCAAAAATAACTGCTCATTTACAATTCTTAATACAAATAGTAGTTCCTACTAAACTCACGTTACTTAGTAAAAATTAATGCTAAGCTAATAAATTAGTACTTTTTACAAGCACAAAACAAGCCAAAGAGGATGAATACAGGCTAATTTCAAATCCAAATAGTCTGCTTGATTCTGTATTTAGAACAAAAGATATGTGTTTCAAGCATATTTACATACATAGTCATAAAGCAAAGCCGTATGCCAAGTTACCGTGACCAGAGCAGACTGTCAGAAGACTCATTCCCAGAACTGTGAACAGCATTCTAGAGGTAAACAACAAATACATCCAGAAAATACTCAAGATATATATCAATTTCAGATCTAGGGATTTGCCACTTTGCCGTGTCCCAGCAAGAAACGCCAGGAGCAGCTCAGACTGGTGAGAACCTGAACTTCGAATGTGACAGGTGAGCCAGGGCTGCTCAGCAGCGTCAGTTACTGAAACACAAATACTGAGGGGTACGAACCCCTGCAGGCTGTGAACCAGCCACCTCGGCCTGAACCAGCCACCTGGGCCTGAACCAGGCACCTGGGCCTGAACCAGCCACCTGGGCCTGAACCAGGCACCTGGGCCTGAACCAGCCACCTGGGCTTGAACCAGCCACCTGGGCTTGAACCAGCCGCCTGGGCCTGAACCAGCCACCTGGGCTTGAACCAGCCACCTCGGCCTGAACCAGCCACCTGGGCTTGAACCAGCCACCTGGGCCTAAACCAGCCGCCTCGGCCTGGCCAAACAGTGATGGTGGTACCCAAGAACAAAGGTGCCCTGTCAGACTGGACCTCACCACAGCCTCCACCATCTCCTCCACTTGCTTCTCTTCCTTTTTTCAGTACTACCTCACTCATTCCTGCTGATCAAGCCAGTTAGTTTTCTTCCCACACACACCCTCAAATTGTTTTACTCCATCAAGTGTTTCCAGCTGGATGTCACACTTGACAGCCTCACAGCCCGTGTTACATTACAAACCCTTCCCTTGGCATGATGTACACATCAAAGGACAACTACGCAACTTCCCGACATACTACAGGAGGGCAGGAGAGTAACTGCCCCGGCTATGTTTGGAACCTCTTGTTTCTTTAACTCACCCTCAAAATATTAAATAAGTGAGAAGAATCCAAGCTCTAGGGGAAAAAAAAATCAGTGTAGCTTTACAAAAGTGAAAAAATTACCTTTTACAATCAATCTCTAAATTTTAACTGTCCTCATAATCCCGTCCCAGACATGAGTTGTGCATGTACTAAAAACAGCCCTAAACATTTTATGGCATTTTGTGACTCATACAAGTTTTAAACAAGGAGAGATTATAATAGTGAATACCAAAGCCTTCCACATAATGTAAACCACCTATTCAACAGATGCAGATGATATGATTAAGTATTCCAAAACTATAAATATTATTTCACTTATATCCCAAGGCATAGGTTAAAAACCACATTTGTACAGAAAAGACTGTATTATGCAAAAATATTCACGCATATATGCATATGTGTATTGACAACAGAAAAAACATTCTGTAAAACAAAAGGCTTATGAACAAATAATTACCCCATAAGAATTGCAGTGAGGCATCCAGGGACAATGAACCCAGCTATTTAGTTCCTCTACTTTTTTCCTTACAAATCTGTTTTATATCATATTTGATACTCTGGTATTTTATCTCCCGTAATGACTCTGGAAAATGGTTATGTAAGTAGTTTCAACTAATGTTGTAAACAGGTTTTCAACTATTTTACCATATGTTAAAGATGACAGAAGATGTTACAACAAGTGATGAAATTCATTCACAAAGAATTCATAGGGTTTTATGCTGTAAGGGTAGGAAATCATTTTGGCTGTCTCCCAGAATGAACTGTTTAATCAGAAAACAGTTGCACTGAATTAACTAGCAGCTCCATGCAGCACATCTCACTGACTCTTCCCATCATCAAAATTCTCATTCAAGAGATAAACCTCTTCTCAGTTAATTGGTAGAAATAAGGGTTTGTGCAGTTATGACTGTTGAGGCTACACAATATTGTGACAGACACTGATCTATCAACGCTGCAGGAGCTCCTCTTAACCTCCTGAAGATCCCAGGCAAACTCCCCATTTGCCACTGCCACTAGACTGTGGAGGAAGCATCCCAGTAGTGGGCAGACTGGCCTCTGCAAGTGTGAAACGCAAAGAGGCGCTAGGAATTTTTATCCCAACAGGAGAAGCGGGAGTCATTTGTCCCTTTGAAAGCATAAACTCCTTAGAAACTCTCTGGGCAAAACAGGGACTTTTACGGGGGACATTAGCTTTAAAGGCACTCCCTCAATATTACTGCTTCCAGAGATACTTAATGTAAAACGTGGCATTTAAAAACCCATCCTGGTAACAGCCCGCGTTCGTAAGGATTTAAGTAGACCTGCTCCGAGGCATTCTCACGTCAGGCTATGAATAGGTGCTGCTGTAGATAGCAAAATACATGATTGCCTTCTCTGGAAATGCAGGAAAACACTGAGCTCGTTCGGAACTCCATCTGCCCTAACACCGAGATGAACAGCTCATTCTTTTATTTTTCCTTTAAATACCAGTTCACATTGGTACGTTTCCATTCCACCAAAAATCTCCCTGGCATTTTGCATCTCCTGGAGCACAATTAAAGTATACCTGTAAAACCTAATTTCCAATTTATAAAAAGTAATGCAATTATCTTGTTCAAATTAAATTTAATTACAAAGCCTCTGAGTGGTCTAAGAATATTTTTTGATACATCCTCAGCTGAAAACTCCCATCATTTTCAGCAGGGAACACAACGTCCGTTTTCGGGCTGTGTCGCTCCCCTTCCAGTTTGATCATCTCTGGTTAATTACACCACCCTGGCACATCTCCTCGAATGGGCTCTGGTTTCCAAGCTGCAACAGCCAAACCCAAAGGAAAATGCTAATAACCTTTCAGAGAGAGCACGTCCAAACCCCCTGCAATCCAGGAAAAAAAACAAATCCGCCGAAAACTGGTATCCACCAATCCAACAAAACATCTCCCATTTCTTTCCTCCTTCCAGCAATGCCACAGAGAGCTGATTTCCAAGAGCACAACAGGCTGCTGCTACACGTCAGCGGCAAATTAATCAAAATGCTATCATGATGTAGGTGAAGATGGAAAACATCCCACTTACCATCTCTCAGAATATACACTCCGACAGCATCCACAGTACCTGCATGTCAGTATTCTCCTATTGCCTTTATTGTTTTCACTCCATAAATTGGCACCAGAAATAAGAGCCAAAGAAAGTGATAATAATGTAGATAGGGATGCTGACTGCCACATTCACTTACCTGCAAAAGGAAAAGGACAGGGTTTGAGCTCACTAATCACACTAGTTGGCTAATCTTATTAGATGGCTGCTAATTATCTCTGACACAAAGAAGGATTACACGAGGCAGGCAGAGAGATGGGGTTTTTTAATAGATATAGAAACGTTTTTAATAGGCATTGATTGGTTATACCGGGGAAAGAAACAAATAATATATTTATCCAGAGATCATAAACGTTTCCCTTTCTGTTTGCTGAAGAGCAGATGTGACAATGAAACAGGTGGTGGAAATATAAACCCTCCTAAAACCTCCAGGGTGTTTTCTCAGGAAGTGTCTAATGATTGTCACTGGATCTGTTGCAGAGCTTGCTTTATAGGCTAACGTGGTACAGGGAGTTGCTGGGGTTTTGCCAGTGATCTCCTTGGCAACTGGCTGCTCAAAGGAGCCACAAATAGAAGCAGTAAACCCCACTCCCGATCTCAGTCTCAAAGCAGTTTGCACTTCTAAGGTTCACCGAGCAAGAAAATCTACATCCTACAAAGGCAGGGTGAGCGGAGGAGCATGCATTCCCCCTCCGAACACACTGCAGCCACAGATGTGGGAACAGCAACGAGATTCGTGCACCAGTTATGACAAAACAGCTGAATAAATTATTTTAAAAAGGTTTCCAAGAGGATCCATTTTACAAGGAAAATCTTAATTAACAACAGTGCAGTGTTCACACAGATTTCTCAGTAACACACGGTACTCATGTGGGCTCCTCAAGCGTCAGAATAAATGAGAATTTATTCTCATCTATTTTAAAGATTTATTATAGTGCCTTGATATGATTATTTATTTCTGTTTATCCTACAATACAAGCATAAATTTATTAAATGTAGGTCACCCATGTATTTTATATAGTAAGACAATAAATAGCAAACAAAAACCTAGAAAGAGTAATTTGCTGTCAGCTGTTGTGAATAACCACTTCATATATTATTTAACTACATCTCTCCAAGGATAGCAATTAATCATTCATGCTTGCTCATTAAATATAAGTTTTAATTTCTTCTGCATTTTTCTTTGTAACTCGTTGATAACAAAAGATGGGTATTTTCTTTAATAAAAAGTATTACTACAAAAAAGTTATAAAGTATCTATATAGCAGGCTTATTTATATACGAAAAAACTAAGATATAACTTTGTAATATTTTATCTGCAAAATTAACAATTTTCTAGGAAAGACTGTGGAAAGAATTGAGATTAACCCTGACAAATAAAGTGAATCCTAGTTTTAAAACATATTTCAATATAAAATGTGAGTGTTTTCAGAGAAAGGTATTCCCTGAGTGATTCAAACACAAAATGTTGGTGTTAACACCAGGCACAGATTCCCCAACAAAATAAGCAAAACTAAAACATAAAAAATTCCATGCCACTAACTAATATCAATGTCATAATCAAGGTCAAAATTAATTTTAAAGCCTCCTGCAGTCTCTTAACAGAGAAAGTACTAAAGGAATGCATGAGTAAACACATCAGTCATATAGACACCTTTATAAACAGACACAAAGCACATGCCTTGTTCAAGATAGGTTGGGCCAAATGATCCTTAAAGTTCCCTTCCAACTTGATATTCTTCAAATCTATGTAATACATGTCACAATTGTACACAATGTAATAGTTTTTGCTTGAATAAACACAGAGTTTAATTTTAAAACTTGAAGCAGCTTTATGAGTCTGTAAAGGCTTCACCATATAAAAAATGTCTTACATTTTGTTTAAGCTTAGTACAGAGTTTTACCAGAATGTGGAACATATTATTTATCGTTTTAATTAGCGTTACAAAGATGCGTGGTTCAAAAGGGACTCATGATACGCAGTTCACGTGGTGAAGACAGAAATGAAGGTGTACACGAGCTGGCCCAAATATCAGACACAGCCCAGGGCCATCACTCAAACCCAAGCTCAGTCCAATCTCCTTTTCAGCAGTGTTGCTTCTGAGATAAGTTGCAGAGATCTTCCTGATGTGTCAGCACGATGCTGTATTGTGTCACACAGACACAGCCAAAGCGATCCATCGGATTATCTCGCTCAGCCTCTACCAACACAGGGTGTGCAGCCTGCAGACAGGCAGCGTGTTCGGAATTAAACTGCCTTACAGCGCTCAGCTGCCAAGCCGGGGACCCAGTCTGAGTGGAGATCCTCTGTCTCTTGACTGTTCTTCAGATGGAAGTGTTGAGCATTTGGAGGCTCGTCGTTGTGTGAGCAAATGAGTTCTGTTCATTAATGAACAAGCAGCAACTCAGCTGAGGAGGCAGCAAACGTCTCCTGAGGCCACCTCCTCCCCTCCCATGAAAACCAGCTTCTGTTTGTGGTCTGGGGTCAACACCCCAGAGTCCATCTCTGTTTAACATCTCCTCTGAAAGCTTCCACAGCTGCTGATCACATGAAGGATCTGGGCAGGCCGAAAGGAACGGGAGCAGCCAGCGCCCACTGACTTTGAGGAGATCATAGGAAAGGTCTCAGCTGGACAAAAGCAACGACTAATGGATTTAAAAGCTTGGCCTCAGGTGCACAAGGTGGTTGATAGCAATTGTGCAGGTACTTCTGTAGAGGAATAACAACAGACTCGATGCAAGTCCTTACAATCAATAGCAACGGCTAAGAAAAGGACAAGGTGTACATATATTCCCTGTGCCCTTTTGAGGGGGCAGTGCCAGCGAGGAAGGCTGAAGCACAAAAACCAAAACAATCTTCACAACGTGTTATTAGACTGGAGAGAAGAGCGGCTACCCAGAGAAATTACAGCACAACACTTCTCCCGTGTTTAAGACCAAGTGCCTGTGACAAGCCCACAAAGAGTTAGGAATGGGAATGTTCTTTGCTATCAAACTTCTGCTAAGCGAGGAAACCAGAAGCATCATTTAGGTAATAAAACTCCACAAACCAAACATGCAGAGAAACAGACCATTGTCAAAAGATGTTCTAAATGACAGAAGAAAATGTACTCATTAATTCAAGGGGAAATTTATGAACAGACCTTACATTTCTCATTAAAGGGACTAGTAATGAAGTTATTTACAACTGCTGCAATTCCAGGGCTTCATTGCTAGTAGCCAATTATAAAAACCAAGCGCTCAGGTTTTTTCTTCAGCTGCAAATATGTTACCATAGGATAAATGAGCACACTTCCCAAAAGAGACAAACCAAGAATTGTCATTTGTTTTTCAATGCCCAGTTTTCCATAGCAAGAAGACAGTGAAAAATTACACCAAGTTTGTCAGATGCTTCCACCTGCCTGAATGTTCTCTGTAAAGGAGATGAGAGAACCACCAGAAGTGCTGGCCCCTGACCACAGCCAGGCAAGATTAAGAGGAAAAGAAGCAAAACCTAATCAGCTAAAAATTATGCAGGAGACCTATGCTAAAACCTCTGAAGGTGTGAAAAGCAGAATAAAAGATACTGCATCATCCGAAAAGACGGAGAATGGGATGGCAGCAGCATCTGAGTTGGTCAAAAGTCTTTGAAATCAGAACCCAGAATGTTAAGTTCATATGGAAAGACAGAGATTGGAAGAGCAGTATGACAAAAACACATGCCAAACACACACAAGTCTGAGGGAAATAGGGTAGTCAGAGCTGACAGAAGAGGGATGAGCTTACAACAAACCTAGCCAAGAGAAAACCATGGCAGGAGCCAACTTTGCATCGGTGGAAGTGAACAGATAGTGACAGATTTTAGAACTCCGCAGGATGAAAAGCCAAGCCAAGAGATGATGGGAGAAGGAAAGGAAAAGGAAGACTTCCCAGAGCACACTCAAGGTTAGCAGAGGATGATGTGAAATAGGAAGACGTTATTTTTTTCTCCTCCACTTAAGACTGACCCACTATTTTATAGTGAGATGATATTTAAGAAGGCAAGAAAAGCTACACCTGCACAGGGAAAGTTATTTAAGGAGCAGAAAGAAGAAAAGCACTAGTCAGAATACAGGAAAGACAAGAAAAAAGCACCAGAATAGGAGGAAATCTAGGAGAACAAGTATGAACACAAACCACACACAGGATTTGAAACGACAGTAAACAATTTCTATAGATTAGGGTAGGGTATGAGGTAGGGAGGATGTAAGTGAGGAAGATTCTGAGTAGAATGTAAAGGCAGCATAAAAAAGCCTGATCAAGTGACAAAGTGTCATATCAATGCTCAGTGAAGGACCAGCACAATTTCCAGTTCCATTCAGGTGTGGCATCCAAAAGTCAAAATTATGCCAGTGGCATGGTACCTTCTCTAAAAGTGTGCAGGATTCTGAAAACTGGGACTTTTGGCAAAATAAAAGAGATGCTGACATAGACAGATGTGATACTCTCTGGAACAAAAAACCCCCCAACATGCAACACAGCAAATTAAAACCAGATACACTTTAGAACACACCACCAGTTCCCAGTCCATACATGAGCAGTCAAACTATGCATCTGTTCTACTCAGCTCTAACGCTGTAGCCCTGTTGTCCTAAATTCTGTTTTCCAGGTGATACTGTTACTTTCTGCTTCTAAAAGGTTATCTTTGTTTAAAAAAACAAAAAAGTAAAATACATCTCTTGCATACAATAAAGAGGAAACTGAAAGGAGTCATTGCACTAAACACAGCAAGAATCTCATCACAATAATTCCACACCTTGTGTCCCACCCAAACGGTCTGGAAAGGACCATGATGAGCTTCTCTGGCGTGCAGGGGAGGTGTCAGCAGAGGTTGGCACCAGCACCTCAGCTGAGGCTCCGGACACCTCACGTCCCCTAGTCCTGATCTCACCAACCACCACTGAATTCATGTCCCGTGCTCCACCTCCTGCTGCCCCACAGCGGCCTGGGGGTTCCTCTGGCAGGGCAAGCTGTAAGAATGCCTTCAAGTATTGACTCTCACATAAAAATCTGTCACAGGCTTAAAAAAACCCAAACAAACCGGTTGATTCATTAAGTAGATTTGGGATCTGATCTCTACAATATAATTTAGGTTTCCTTCTGTTCACTCCTTCTGATTTTATGACATCAACATAGTATAATACCAGTTTTTACTGTCTGCAGCCAGTGAAGAAACAAATCTGGAATTTTTGTCTACACAAAAATGAATACTAATATTGTGAAGTGTCGCTTTGCTCCATTTATATTTCAAACTTTATAAAAGGATCTATTGCACCTTTCAGGCATCATTTTCCATGCCCTGAAATTCACTATTGACAAAGACTGTTGTGAAATAAGAGATGTCTAGAAGACTTTAAGACACAAAACCCCCAAACCTTTAATGTTTAAAATGGCCCATGACATTTTTTTGAAACCATTTCTGTCAATAGAGGAAGACTTGCATTTCCTTGAAAAGAAAAATCCATTCTTCTTTTAGGAGCAGGGTTATCTACAGAACATGAACACTATTCACCTCATCAAAGTAACCTGGGGGTCACATAAGTCACTCCTGACCACAGCTGCTGGAAGCAAAAAAACCTCTCTAAACCACTGTGTTGCAATCAGATAAAAGCAACTAAACTGAAAATGACTGAGGCAGCTGTTTTAATAAAAAATTCCATCCATAGTTAACTGGTCTCATGCTGTTTAACAGTTTAGATAAGCTGCTGTTAAAACATATATCCATCATATACATTCTTTTTAATCACACAGGAACATGTTCACACAGAGCCAAGAAAAAACTCAAAGGCTCCATTAACAAAAGCTGAGATGACATTTTATCCTCCTAGAAGAGGGACAGGTAGCTCATGAGTGCTGTAATCAGGGTAAGGACAAAAAGCCTCAAAAAACCCCAACAAAAAAAACCCTAACAACAACAAAACAAAGAACTCAAAAACAACAGAACCAGAGAAAACCCGGAATAATTCCTGAAAGCAGAAACTCACTCCATATATATAACATATATTGGCAGGGGGGAAAAGAAAGTCAGCAAATGCTTTTCTAGAGGAAAATGCACTCATTCCAATTCACAGTAAGCAACAGGGCAGGAAAAGGCCTGTCCTTACTCTTTGGCTAAAATGAGATATAAATCCTGTGAAGGCACACCACAGCAACAGATGTACAAACAAAAACAATGTAGTGCTTATCTCTCGGAGTTTTAATTTTTCAGCAATTGCAAATGGCTCCAACTTCAGTTTATGCAAGGTTTTGACAAGCTGAAACTATGAGAAATTGGGAAAGAGGACAAAGATTCACAGTGAAATCCCTGACACAGCGAGCATTAATTTGCATTTTAGCAGAGATTCATCATCTGACCATATCACAGATATCCCCCACGCACAGTCTCTCTCTTCTCTTTGCTCTTGGCTGGGTATCTTTAGGTCAGAACTCTGGGGAAAAAAATTTTTTTAAATGGAGGCTGTTGCGAGGGTTGTATTAAATGGAAAGAGTGAAGAGAAAGCTGTGGCTGGAAACAGATTTTCCACATGATCCCTGAATATATGGCCTGAATCCCTGAGCAAACCTGATGTCTTTTCACTATGCAACTCATATGGACAGTTTGAAAAAGCGGAGACTGAAAACTCGGTGCAAGGATTATCAAGGGCTCTCCAAAAATCACAGGCATGTGCTGCACATACTGACAGCAACACTTACCTGAGAAGGCTGATAGAAAACACAGCTCAAAATTTGATGAAAGGAACAAATTTTGCACATTTGTCGAAGTTTTCCCTCCTACGCTTTCTCTCTTAGTTGTTTTTTCAGAAAAACACAAAGTAGCTTACAGTAGTTTTAATGCTTTCTTCAGTAAAACAATTCCAATTGCTTTTGGTACAGTTCCAGAAAATTCCACAGCTAGGGTGAAAAAAAAATTCAAAGAGATTGCTTTTGATCCACTATTTATTTCATGACAGGAAACAGCCTTTCATCACAACACATTGTTTTCTATGAAGCACTGTACCTTATTTGGCATCCAGTCAACTCCTGGCACTTTATCCAGAAGTACCAAATTTCACCTCATGGAACTGGCATCCACAAGTGTTATATATCCCACAATTATTTCAATAAATACCAAGTCAACCTCATTAAACAGCAAACACAAGCACATCATAATGAATTACAGTAATGCCAGAACACAAAAAACCCCACCCCAATGGAGACTTAAGGGCATTATTTGGTACAAGAGGCTGATTAAAGAGAATAATATGTACTTTCAGATTTTTAAAATCAAAATCAGTCACCCTTCTAGAAGAAACATACTTCTGTTGAACTACAAATTATGGAGCTGACTAAAGAAATCAGAGTGAAATTCTCTGCCTCACGCTGTGGAAGAGTTTAATAACCGTGTTCCTTCCTAGCTCTGTGTGCTATGAATTTATGAATTTCAGGTGAGTTAAGTGTGCTTTCCAGATCCTGGAACAGACTGAAATGCTTGCCAGGTGTTACCCCTAATATCAGAAACCAGCTGGAGCCCAGGCAGTTGCTGTACCCATCTCAGCAATTTCAAACACAAAAACATCAGACAGAAAAGTGGGCTGAATTCAGGTGGACAAGATAAGAATCCTCCAAAATGAGACTTGGACACCTCTGTACCTGATCTTACAACAGTTTTCCTGCTAAACGTTCCCCAAAAGGTGAACAGGCATTCACATCAACAGGCCTGCTGAGATGGTACCAAGTACTAAAGCACTTGTGCTTTTGTGCTATTGTCAAATGCACAAAGGCAATGGTGCAGCACACTCAGAGCAGGACGACTCATTTATTGACTGTATTGTGCCATGGTTACCTGGATTCGTGAGCTGTAGGAAAGCAAGTATTTATTTTGATACTATAGGAAACCCAGCAGGGTAATATGCAATATTGATGAACTAGACTAATAAGAGTATTAAATGAGGACACTGGAAATTGCTTTCAGAAAACTTCTGAGGAAAAAAACCAAATCCAAACCTGCTAAAGAGTTTTTCAGAGAACTGAACAGAGACCTTTACTATTAATGGAATTAGAACACACAGCAATGAAAAACGCTGCTCTGGAAGAGCTCTGCAATTTACAAGGATTTTAATTTCTGTCACTTGGAGTATCTTTACCATAACTTTGCCAGGAAAGTCCTTTAAAAATAAACTAGCATTTGCAACCCAGTGTGAAAAACAACTTATCTAGGTCTCCTATTTTCAACTATGATTTACATTCCCACATGTGAGACAATCACTGTGAATTTTTTTTGGTATCAGTTTGACGTTATTGTGTAGATTAACAGGTAATTGCATGTTTCCATCTCTCAGCTAGGTTATCTCGTTTCTTTCTCCCAGTTACTTAGACTAATAATACTCATGCGTTTTTTTCATACAAGAGCAGCAAGCAATTCAAGTTCAGCAATACAAACATCTTGCAGGTGAGATTCATATTACAGGCACTATTAGTAAAAGGTGACACATTACACATGACAGTGTAATATCTTTTATTTGAGTGAGTCAATTAAGAGCTCTGCACAAACCAAGTGATCTCCACCTGAAGAAAGAGCACATCACCTTCGCCTACCAGGCAGCTTTGAGAAAAGATTTTGCCAAAAGTACGGTTTGGAGCCAGTGGTAGAAGGTGTGGTGACACAGCACGTTACAGTTAAAGGTCACACAAGGTTTCCAGGTGCAGCACTTCACCAACACGGCTGCAGAACTTCCACACTTCAGCAGCCAGGTCAGACTGCACAGAGCTGCCTGTCCCACTCTGTGCGGACACACAAATGGAATCCTAAAAAACGAGTTATTTCAGAGTAGAAGAATAGGAAGACAGTGAAAGCTGAGAAAAATCATTAAGTCACACAGATTCAGTCCCCCATGTCACGCTGTTCTTTGGAAAGCTGCAAAGATTGTTTGGCAAACTCCACAGCATGTTCAAGAAGTATGGCTGTACATACCAAACCCAGCCCGTGCTGCTGCGAGAGAGACCTGGCAAAAGGCTGGCACAGAGACACAAACACCAGGATACCACTGCAGCAGCCAACTCCAGTTATTTACAGTAAAGAAGGAAGCGTCACTGCTGTAAAAACTTACTTGCACTCTCCTAATAGCTACTGGTTCACTGATCACAGCTTGTGAAACAGCTTGCCATCCAGCTTACAGCCAGAATGCAATTCAACTAGGGGTAATGTGAGATTTCATATGAAAAGCTCCAGCAATGACAATATGGGCAAAGTTTCTGTCTCCCATTTATTTCCATCCTCACTGTTGACAGAGAGGTTAGAGCTTCCCCAGGGGCTCTGGACATCAGGTCAAGGTCTGCTGGGTAACCAGGAGCACGAATTTGCCTAGAAACTGCATAAAAGATCAGGAGAAAAATATAAAAATATCTAGCGAGCCTCTCCACCCTACAGATTTCCCTTCAAAGACCTTGACCCTTCAAAGACCCTCAGCCGTTTGGAGGAAACAGAGCTGCTCTCGGAACACCAGTATGGTACCAGTGTTACCGTGGTCAGTTTATGCTGAACTCCAGCCCTTCCACCACCTGGTTGACCACTTGCTCCTCCTGACCCCTGGAAGCTCCACAGACAGGTTTTCTTTTTGTTACTATTATTAGTGTCTCCATCCTGACAGACCTTCCAAATTTGTGCCTTCTGTGCAAAAGACAACTATTTAAACAGTAAAATTTACAGACAAAATGGAACCATCATGGTTGTTATGTTCTCCTTAAACACGTATTTGCTCCCTAATTTCTTATCATTTGATGGGGAAAAGGTTGAAGACAAGGACCTGTTGTCCTCTCCAGCCCCCTAGAAACAGAGACTAGACAAGAGTAAGGGAATAAAGGTCGGTATTTATTTGAAGGGCCTTCAAGGTACACCCTGGGGAGCCGGAGGCTGCTTCCATAAAATGGACCCCAAGATGGACGACAGGTCACGAGTTCTTTACATTGTTATAGGTTTGGTCCATTTGCATATCAGCATAAATTCACCAATTAAAACTTTAGCTCTCTTCCATTTCTCCACCTCTCTCCTGGTCCTAGTTTCCACTTTTAGGCCTCGGAAAGCCTGAGTGTCCTTGAACAGCAAGCTCAGAGAAGCTTTGTTGTGTCTATCTAGTCTAAGAGAGCAGCAAACAAGCTGTAAGAAACTTCAGGGTTACACACTAGGCAATACAGGATTTGAAAAGTACAGAAGTTAAAACCTAAGGCATCAGACCAGGTCCTCACCTCATGCAGACTGCAGCATCAAGGGGCTCTAATTGTAACTGTGGATTCTGTACTACTGTTAAAAATCAATTTACAATTATACTTTACTACACAGGAATTTCTCATCTCATGCTCTTCAGCATCTCAAAACAGCAATTGAAACTGAAGGCTGTTATTTTTCAGATTTTTCTTTCCTTTCTTGACTGTTTTCTCACTATAAGCACACCATCCTTTCCTCCCAAAAGCATCCTATGACCATCCTGCATTGACATTTAATATTTCATGATTACTGTCCAGTGAGTGGCATGTATGCAAAAGATAACCGAGACAACAAATAATTAGGAGGTTTTGGCTGGCTGAATGCCTCCTGTGAAGAAAACAGCAATTCATCTCCTCGCAAGAGACAAAGGGAAAGACTGAAGGAGCTCTAAGACATCTTGCATTAAACCATTATATTCCTTCCCTACAGTGTAATTGCTTATTTAAACACATTAAGAGAACTAAGAGCTTCTGTGCAGTAAACAGAGACAGTGCCCCACGCCCCCTCCCTTTTCACTTAGCTTTAAAATCAACTGAAATAATGCAAAAGTAATTGGAGTGATAAGTCAGAGCTATGTTTTATTTCTTTTTCAAATTAAATTGTTTTAGCTTTAACTGGTGACAAAAACTGAATTGGATTTTTCAATTTCTTAGATTGTCATCAATTGCTTTTTCACTGTTGTACCCTTCCTGAGCTTCCTTCATTTTGCCTGGACATGATTGAAATTAACTGGAACACAAAATGGAAATGTTCCTCCTCTCTATTAGGAACATTTGCCAGTGTTAGCTGGAAGTCTGCATTCCCTCTCTGCCTGCCATCTCCTTATACTGAAACTGGAGACAAAAATGCTTTCACTTCCATCTCGGGCAGGAACACAACCCTTCTTCTATGCAGCTGCACATCCCTCATCTCCCCTCGCCCTACTGCACAGCAAAGATGGAGAAACCCAGTCCCAAATCCCAGTGGCTTGTGGAACCGACAGAACGAGAGCATTTGGGAGTTACGTTGATCTTTCACAAACCCATGTCAGAACCACCGGCAGAAAATCCCGTAACGGACTAAATATCACAGGATCTCCCCTCTTCTTCCCATTCTGGAGCCCCAACCCAGTGAGACCACATAGGGACAAAGTAGGATTGAGCTGGGGGGCAAGTGTATCTCTAACACTGAATATTCCTGAAATTCTGCCTGCACTGCCCAGCTCCAACTTCTGGAATAAGCGGTTGGAAACAGCTGGGCCCTTCCAAACCAACCTCAGAGCAGGAAGCACCTTCGTGCAGGCAGCCACTCCCGCTGACAGCACAGCAGCACCGGCCGCCCTGGCAGCCCTCCCCACCTCACACAGCGTCTCAGAGAGCCCCAGCGAGCTCTCAGAGAGCTCCGACTCGGTAATCGCTGCTCCTCAGCAGCCTTCAGGCCTGCAGCATCACGCGCTTTTGAGTTCTGGCTCATCAGCCACTTGGGGACTGCTCGGAAGCCACATGTGGCTCGGGAGAGGAGGCACTTTCCCCAAACAGGAGGGCTAAGATTGGCTTCCTGCTCCCAAAACGCCTGCCTCTCGGATTGAATGGCGTGCTCTGACATGTGGCAATGGAAAAAGAGGCCAAGTTGCTATTTCAGCTCTCAAACCTCTTCTAGGAACTGTACTGAAAACAGTACCTTTCCACTGAAGGAGGAGAGGTGTTACATTAAGACTCCATTGAAATTGTGGGCAATACCGGAGAGCAACAACAGGAAGAAGTTAAGGCAGAGGAGAGAGAAGATGGGCAAATTGTTACTGAATACATAAACACTGCCAAGCGTTAATCAAGTGTGTTTCTCCATGTATCAAGTTCATGGCATAGAGAACAACACAGTGTGAAAGTTTCCACGCTGTGAACAGAGAGCAGCAGATTTTTCTACCAGGGAGCAGGGTCTTCTTTGAAGCCTTTGCATCTGACAAATTACCAGTCAGAGAGAACAAAATTACTCTTTCCCATATTTCCACACTTACCCATCTCCAGAGAAAGCCAGTCATTTCCAAAGTGTTTCCAGTGTTAATATATCCCATTCTTTTAAATAAGAAAATACATATGTATTAGTCACATTAAAACGCTTCAAAACTATACATAAAATCTGCAAAATCTACAGCAACCCATGCTTATTAGCACATCTGTGCTAGTTTAAGTGGCTGCCATTGATTTAGCTCAGATCAGATAAACGTGTTTACCATCAGCTATGCTTCTCCCACGCTCCCAGTATAAAACTCAATGACAGATACACGATGCAGAGTCTTAAAAAGGACAAAACAAGCACTGATGACTTGTCATCAGTGATTTCATGCAGAAGCTTCCAGTCCTAAATCCCTATTTGCATAAATTCAAACTCATGAATAAAGGAGTTCTAAGAGCAACTCCCTCAATAATCAGTTTTTCTGCCACTGCCATTTTTCAGCAGCAAAATAGACCCATCTCACCATGGTCCTGAGGAAAACGTGCTCATTGTCTCACGCATCTGAAGAGGTAAGCACAGATTATCCTAAAGCTGGTTTAAATATGTTATTTTCCCCTTGAAAATTCCATTGAAAGTGAAAGAGAAAATACAAAGGGAAGGAGTGCGCTGAACAAATTGAGGAGTTTCACATTTTTTGTTTAACTTTTCTTCCCCTCTGAAAAGATCATCCTCTAGCATTCCCAGGTTGATTTTTGAGATGCCAGAGAGGGGAGATAACTAACAGCCAGGCTGAATCCCACCGGTGCCACTGTCTTACAAATGGTGGAACCCACAAGAGAGGACAACAGAGGCAAAATCAGGCAGTATGAACTCAAGTATTAATCTGCCATAGCAGGGACACAGCAAGGTAACTAAATACACCCTGGGCACATGCAGAAGCTTTTTTTGGCTGCTAATCCTGAGATGGTGTCAGTTTTTGATAGCTCATGCTATGAAACACATCAGTGCTTGAAAAGACTTTCTGACTGGCCTCACTCTGTGTTGCTGCAGTTAGATAAGAGTCAGAAATCCCCCTGACCAGCTTGCTTTCCACTCTGTTACCCTTTCACTTTCCCAACTCAGCCCAGTTTTTGCAGACTTCACTGGGTCAAAACGGTGACATCAAAATTATAAGGGGTTTGCTATCGTTAAAATTGTTTTCTTGCTAGAGTAGAAATATACAATTAACTACTTTCAGACTACACTCCTACAACGCTATTAAAGACTAAACATTTGGAAAAATTGTTTACATTTTACCAGTTTACCTTGAGGTCAGTAAACATTAAAAACTTTGGACAAAAATCTCCAGTACAGGAAACAACTTCATTACAAGCTCTGAAATACATCACTTCCAACATTCTGTACCACTTTTGAAGCTGCCAATCACGGAGCACCTCTGCTGGTTGGTTATACTGTGTATGAAAGTGGTTCAGAAGTTACAGCACAAGACTACAAATTGATCCTTCTTGGGTTTATTCCCAGCTTTATTTGTGATTTGCAGTGAAACAAGGAGTACTACAGCAACTCTAAACTACCCAAGGCTTTGAGCACAGAGACGAAGCAAGGTACTCGAAACTGTGGAGCACTGGGAATTGCAGAAAAAACCTGATTTTAGCTCTCCTGGCTATTTGTTAGTGTGAAAGTCTCAGGCAATGCAGGTTAAGTCAAACACATCGAAATGTGCCCTCTGCTGCAGCAGCACAGGGACATTTATCAGTGGCCCCTTCACAACACTGTGGTAGCCATCACTAAATCCTATGCAGGATGTTTACTACTCAGCAAGGTAGCAAGCAGCGTCCTACATTTCACATTTAGGTAGATAGGATGAAAATTTGTCAGTCACTTATAAACCTTGGTTTGTGTTGCCCACAGCTTTGCCTCTCCGTTTTGATTGCAAACTGGGCTGTTTTTATCGCTACCACAGCATCTCTAAGCTTCCTCTTACTGATCAGAGCCCTCTTGTCACTCCTGTATTCCCCTGATCCTCAAACCCTGTCTATGCCCTGCTACTTTAAGCTTCCTGTGTTCTGTTCCGTTGTCATTTTTCCTTCCTCTGTTCTCCTAGGAGATCTGCCATATTTCCATTTCTGTGCCCTATCACCTCTATCTGACAGTCCAATCTTGCAAACACAGATTTGTGCTAGGAGACTCAAGATGGCAAGCTAGCTCGTTCAAATCTGTGAGATTTAAGCTCTTACTCAACAAATAACCAAGCCACTTCTGTTTCACTTTGGTGTTAGCTGCTTTTGCTATCATTACTGCATTTGGAAACTAAAATAAAATGCTCCTTCTTCAGTGAATTTGCTAAAAAATAAAATGAAGAAAGTAGTGCCATGGAAGCACTCAGAAGATCAGATTTTGATAATATTAATTCAGTAATGCTAAATATGCTTATTTCCACAGAGGCAATAATGCCATATATAGACCATGTCATCAGAAATAATTTATGCAACTATTTATCCAATATACAGCAACTTCATTTGAAAAGGCTGTTTCAGCCTGATTACAGATGCATTTTGAATTTGACAAGTAATTCAGCTGGAAAAATAACCGTCATGCCATACTGACATGCTCTTTTTGCCTTGTCTGCCTTTGGCCTTACAGCTCCACATCCTACTTGTGAGCATTTGAGAGAGACAAGTACTCTGTTCCTCTCCATGAAGGGATGTGAGAGCCCGCATCTCCTGATCACCAGCCAAAAACTTCAAATCTCTGCCCTGAATTAGCAGATTGTGGATTAAGTACGGAATTTCAACACCATCTTGAGATGAGTTCCTTTTGAGATCTGCTGCGAGGATTATTCCGTTTTGTGAAAAACATTTCAACATGGTGGGGGGGAAGGATGGGGGGGATGTCATTTGACTTAGGGAACCCAGAATAGAATGGAGGATCCCTATCATGTTATGGGGAAGGAATTATCATGTGCTCATACCAATAAGGAACCAAACATTGATGAATATGTGCTCAGATTTTTTTTTTGTCCTGTACATGCTTGTGTGGTCACTCTTCCAGAGAAGCAAATGTTCCTCAGCAGATTTATAACACCCCGGTCACTCCCTGCACTGGCATCTCTCGAGGCAGACTAATCAGCTGTGCTTCCTGCCTGCGGCACATTAGGTCATCGTTCCCAGCTCTCCAGCCACACTGGGCACCTCGGACAGGCAGCAAGGAGGGCAGAGCTGCTCTTCTCCACTCAATCTATATTAAGGGGCTTACGCTGCAAAGCAAAGGAAGTGCTGAAAGAGGATACAAATAGATTAATATTACAGCTCGTAAGCAGTGCTAGGAAATTAAAAACAGTCTGCCCGAACAACACCGAGACTGGTGTGCTACAGGCATCCTCCCCAGCTCTCACCATAGTAACCAGGATAGCCAAACTGTCTGTGTCTGCGAGCTAGGGCATTTATATCTGAGAACATTTTCCTCTGTTTTTGTAACACGCAATTTGCAATTGGGTGAAAGACTTCAAACAGCTGAAAAGTAATAACCAAAACCTAAAGGAAGTGTCCTTTTCAAAATATATATATACAGGGCAAAGGGAGAGAGAAAGCTAAGAGTTCTGTAACATGGTTTCTTCACACAATAAAGCCTTCTCATTACAGACATATCTTAATAAATAAGATATATACTACTCTGAACATTGCATTCCATCACACATCATAAATATTTCTGTATTTGTGTGCAATGAGATCATTTAATTAATTCTAGCAAAAACACTTGTCTATATTTAGGTATTATACTGAAATACTATTTCCCCAAAGTTCTTGTACTTGAAATATACATAAATAATCAACAGCCAGTAGCCAAAACAAACAAACAGATAAATTACAATGAATACACGAGTAATTTTTTTTAATTATTCTTTTCAAGCTTTATGGTAAGTTTTCTAAATAGAGCAAGTTGAGCAGATAAGAATGGTAACTGCTGTTTTTATGCTCTGTGTTGAACATACTCCTTTAAGCTCACTCTAGAAGGTCAGGCTTCAATCACACCCTCCAGCTTGCATCCTTCCGGCAGCTCACACGGATTATTTTGCTGATACCACCATGTCAAAGGGACCAGGCTTCCATCTGTACATTCTCCTAATATACTTCGAATTCCTAAAAAAAACCCTGCTCTATTTTTCATTTACAGGTCTTCGGCTGTACTAAAGTTAGCCGATGTGAGGACATACACGAGAAGCCGCACAACGAGCCCCTGCTACAAAGCACAGAAAAGATCATTCAGGATCAGAGGAGGGAAACAAACCCCCGGGACCTTCCATCAGACCGCTCCAGGAGATGAGAACATTTGCACTCTACAAATCCCATGCTGAGGCCTCAGACCAGTGCCAGGCCCCTCCGGCCACACCTGGCCTCCAGCGCTGTGGCCCAACGCAGCTCTGCACGTTTGCACAGGGGATTACTGAGGTCCAGCTAATGCATTCCGCAGTCAGGGAGATTTTTTTATACACCTGGGGTTTGATTCTGAAATGCGATGTACCTTTCTTGCTCCTCCGTGAGCACGCAGACCTCATTTCTCACAGTGTAATTCATCATAAAAAAGGCTGCCAACGCTGCCATTTTGTGCTGTCTGCCACACAGGATTTTGCTGAGATAGCCATTAGTGCTAATGCTTATCCTGGCAATGGATCACGCTACCGAATAGATTGGCTTGCTGTAATTATTTGAATTACTTAAAATTAGCGAAGTGCCAATCATTTGTTCGGCAGGGAGGAGATGGATACATTTTCTAGCAAAAATCAACGTAAAGTTGTCAGAGTCAACCAAAATGGATTCCTGTCCTTAAATTCCTCTCAGGGTTATGAAATGTTTTAAATTAAAAGCCACTTGGGCCTCAGTTAACTAGTCATTAAGAAGGGTTATGAAGAACTCTTATGAGACAGACTGAATATACAGCCATTCCAAACATGGACGTGCACATGACTCACATAATTCCCCAAAACGACTCTAACTCAGCATTATTTAGGTATTCACAAACCACTGGGATACACTAAAAATGTAACACGTAGGAAAGAGCAACTGAGTTGTGCACTTTGGTCACCAGCCCTGACTGCAGCCTGCAGTGCCTCCGATGCACAGCCCTGGCCCGGAAGGACAAGGAAGTGCTGGAGATCAGTCAAAAATGTAAATCCTCACCGGATGAGCTACCAGCTGAGTTTGAACTCACTGTTGTTATGCACCCTCATATCATGTGTACGAGTCATGAGAGGTCCTGGCTGTAGGCAAGCTACTGTTTCCTGGGGGTTCAGAGAACCAAAAAGCTGCAAGGGAAACCCCCCACAGCTTTCTCAGCATACAGTGAGCAGCTCTTCTCTATTCATGGCTGAATTTTCGCTTTTAATTGTAACGGACAGTTCAGATACAAAAGTACATAAATACTGCAGCAAAAGAGTTGTGAAGAGTTTTACTGCCCCTATTAATTTCCACTGAACACAACTATAAAAAGGAAATTTAAGTATAATTAGAGTGATTGCTGAATAACCCCCCCCACACACATTTTCATTTCCAGACATTTTTACTTTACAAACAACTACAGCTTGCCTTGAAATGCTGTACCCACTCAGGGCCTCACCTCTGCTTTTATGAGGACTTGTATCCTGATAGCCTTCCCACCAGGGTAGCAAACACCAGCACTGAGGTGCCAACCCTTGTGTACCTGGTAGGTTTGGTAACTGTTTATGCCCATTCAGAACGAGTACAAAGGAAATGAATGGTAAATTTGGGTTTGGAAGCAGCACGTATCCACTTTTCACTGCAATAAATATAGACGACAGAGAGACGACGACACGTCGGGTATAGATGATAACCCACTTTCAAGGCAGATGCCCCAAATCTCCTCTTTTCCCTTCCCGTCTGCTCCCTCCCCAAATCACTGACAACGTTCAACGCTGATTTTTTGTAAAGACAGATTTGTAACAGCTTCTATTCAATTCAGGTGAAGTGTGAAGGTCCCACAAAACCTGAAACCCCCCAAAACTGCAAAAGCCTCAAATACTAACACTGAAGCTGGAAGAGAAAACACAAAATGCTGTACCTTAGATTACACATTATACATATTACCCAAGGCATATTTTATTTTTGCCTCAGTGACACAAACATAAAGCTATCTATTATAGACAATAATAATTTAAGTTCCTTCTGTAAACTGTGAATGTTACGCTCATTTCTCTGCTGTACTGGCAGTCACATTTCTGCAATGGTGCCGACTCCATCCAAAACCTTGTTCCGAGTTTTTTTGAGGGGGTCTTCTGTTTGAATTTTTTTTTTTCCCAGACAGCAAAACAAGGACAGATTGCCCATGCCTCCTGCTGAATCACAGAATAATAGCTCAGGATCTCTTTTATTCTTGATGGTGTCATATGCTAGACATACTGGTTAGTTCCTGGTTAGGGATAAAGACTCATTTTGCCTTTGACTTATTTGATTAAGGACTAAGAATGATGTATTTATTTGCATCATATGATCATTATATGGAAACCTGACCTTAGGAGAAATGTATAACAATATTGAGTGAATAAGATGACATTTCTTTTTTGGACCACTTCAATTTCTGCATTAGTGGCTAAATCCAAGCAGTGTACAATATGAATCAAGATATGATTAATTCTGCCATGAATTAATATGCATTAACTTAATGAAAAAATCTAAAGGTTACTTAAAAATCCCACCAGGGTGTTCATGTTCCAAGGATAAAATTAATCAGACTACATAAAATTTCAACACAATCTCAATCCTGTAACAATTGTTTTCATTTCTTCACGGCCTTGGCTGAGTGCCTGGTAACACTTCACACGGCTATTCTGCACACTGGCTTGAAGGAAACAGGAATTCTGACCTGTTTCAGCAAGAAATCAGGATTTCCCTATATGATCCCTTTAGGGGGATCTCCACAAGGCCCGAGTTGCCCTGCAGAGTCCATGCTGCTCCACTATCAGCACCTCACCACTACCTCAGCCTCAAAAGCAACAGGAATTCTCCTCAAACATTCTGACTCAGCATCACTTTTATACCTTGACAGTCATCGCTAACTCAGCCCAAGGTGGCATCGCTTTAAATGCTGGGGTAAAGACCACAGTGCAATAAAAGGTGCAACTTGCACTCTCCTGAACACTGACAGCCCTCATCAACTCCAGTATAAACCACACACTCACGTGCAATTGTCACTAATGCAGCATCAGGAAGTTATTTACTTAGGAAACATGCGAAAATAATACAAAAAGCCTCTCACTTCTGAACAGTCCTAAATGAAGTGGCCACTTACATTCCTGGCCCCTAATTAACCCACAGAACCAATTAGTTTTTTTTCTTTGTAGTTTCATTTCATTATACATTCAGCACCGTGATTATGAAGAGGGAACAGTTCAGATACACAATATTGGGGTAGATTTTTTAAAACACACTTTGCATGCTAAATATCCTGGTCTTTGAGGCACTATTCCTGTCTGCTGAAAGGCACACCCCAGTGGTGAGAAGAACAGCAAAACACTTAGAAAACCACATGAAATAGTGGTGGAATACTTAAAAAATAATTGTTAAGATTTCTGAAGAGAAAAACCAAGCCAACACTATGACTGATTATTTCAGCCTCTATCCTGTGCATGAGCAGCTCTTAACTGCAACAGAGCCCTAGATTCAGTTCATGAGAGCACGACTGCTACAAACCAAGTAAGGGAAGAGCTACTCCAGGGATGGAAGCTGCTGTGAGAAGAGGATTTGTCAGAACATTCCATCATTCTCTTCCCAACCGACTGAGCACAGATACTGCTTAGCTCCAGATGGACATATCACACATTTTCAGAAATAAAGACATAAAGTGAAAATATGTTCGAAATAACAACTTTCTCTCCCCTTCCCCCCTGCTCTAATTATAAACCTGTTCCTAGTCTTGTGGGATTTATCTCGGCATGCACCCTGCAGTATGCCTATCATTATGAATGGCAAAGAATTGCATAATAGCATTGTTAATAGTCATTCACAGAAGTGTGCTGTAATGCATTTAAAAAAACCTCACAGGCTAAGTCGGGCCAAACAAGTAGCCTGATTTTAAAACTGCTGAACAGACAAGCAACTCCCACTCTTCAGTGAAGCTGCTGAGTGCTCAGCACTTGAGAACTGGAGCGCTCTAATCTCTGCTCCTAGTTTGCCTTCTGAAAATTTTACCTTTCAACAAAATCTATTCAGTATTAATCATTGCCACAGGAGTCAGATAAGGAGGGTCAGGACTACTCTGGTTTTGTGCTAATTCTGGAGCTTTGATAGGAATGTGCTGGCAGGTGTAAGGGGCAAAGAGTTGCGTGCTCACTTTCAACAACCCCCATACAGACCTGGATTTTGCCAATGTTTTCTACATTGCATTCAGGTAACCTTCAGAAAAATTACTGTACACTCTTGTTTCTCTTGACTTCTCAACTGTCGTCCCTTTAGAGTTCCAAATATTAAACAGTCGTTAATAGTCTTTTTTGACATCTTGCACTACAATCCAGCCCTGCATAGATTAACATTTTGTTTCCTATTTTAGAACAAGTCCTGTCCCTCACAGCTGTGGAATAGCTTCGAGCACAAGTAACAAACATCAGAAGACAAAACAGTAACTGCATTTGACAAAGCCCTCGAACTGTATTGTACAATCTCACAGGCAAAGTGTTATTGTGTATTTATTGTGTGGATTTGCAATTAAAGAGATTATATTCTGGATAACAGGAAAAGCATAAATTCAAGTACTGTGGGGTTTTCCCCTTCATATTTCCATCACTCCTCATTAGACCAACTGTACAAACACCCCAAAGTGTTTTTTGCACCTATATAAATCCTTTTTCTTATTTCCAAACTTACAAGGACTTCTGAAAAATGAACAAACAGAAAGTATGACATGTTCCTGCTTAGTTCCCATTTCAGAAAGGAGCATGAACTCCTGTTTTTATGAACTTTGCTCAGTAAAAATCAGTATTCCTGTCAAGCTTGAAAAAAAAGCAAAGAAAGCATACCAACCCAAAATAAAGCTCAAATGACTACCAAAGTGATGCTGACATTAGTAACTCAACATACTCCTGCTGTTTGCTGTAATGTGCTGTCCTTTCAGGGTGCCCTACAGAGACTTGAACAAGATTAGAAAAGAACACTATTTCAGGACCACTAAGATTAGGATCAATGGTAACCTTGTCATTTTGATTTCTCAGTGTGTTCACAGTAAACTTAAAAGGTGAGAAAAAGTCCTAGGATGCGATACATAAATTTTTTCCTCAGCTTGCTGTAAGCAATCTTACTGTTACTGAGAATATATTTTATATATACTTTAAACCTCTGACAATACTGTGATGTAGCAAACTGATCTAGCATTATCTGAAATCTACTGGTGTCTAAGATAGGACTGAGGAAAAAATATCTGTAGAAGATATGCTGACTGTTCTTTAGCCACATCCTTTGCAAGCAGATTTCCCCTTCTATTTTGGAGTATACAACAAAAGAAATGATAGAACTTAAAGTATGTGCAAGACCTAAAGAACAGAAAGCAATAACAAAAGAAGTGAGGCGAGCACTACGAGAACAGATGGCTCTTGTCCATCTGCCCCATCCCACCTCCAAACTGTTCGTGGTCATTTTAATAAATGATGACCTTAGAAGACCCAAGGACTAGGGTAGCTGGGTAGTGCCTGTTCCTCCTTTCCCACAGTGCCCTCAACAGCAGCTGGAGTCACAGCCAGCAGCTTTACGGGTCAGGAAAGCACCACTCTTCCTGCACTGCATGACCTGCCAGAAAACAGAGCAGCGGATCTCTTTTTAAAGGCAGCCAGCTTGCCTGCCTCATACTCACAACTTTTCTAGACTGCTAACCTCCTTTTCCTTACTGCTACTGACGTTTGCTGCTATGCGCTGGAAGCAATCTACCCATATCAAGTAGATAGGTCCCTTCCATTAAATGTAATTTCCAGAAAATGAGCCACGCTTAGCCCTGGTTTACAATCAGGTGTAAATACCAGACTCTGCAATCCGATGATAAAAACACCCACTCCAGAAATTAGGTAGAATCTGTGCTGCCTGTTCTCACTCAGAGTTTCCAGTACAGGGAACAGTTGGATGCTGCAGCCCCACAGGAGCTCTCTTCCTCTCAAGGTCACCACAAAGGGCTGCCGACTGCCCCTCCAAACTGGCCCTGCCTGCTTTGCATTTAATTTGACATTAGGGTCAGTTCTGCCACAATGGAGCTTCCTTACAAATACATATGCATCAGCGTAGAGAAGTGAAAAACAAAGTGATGCACCACATTTTAATTTTGTTTTCAAGATCTTATTGTAGTAAACACCTAAACGCAGAACTGTGAGTGAACACAGAAGTCAAAGGCTGGCTGTACAGCTCAGAGTGAAATATTTCATTGTAAAGACATCTTTTCGTTTAACACAGCTATAGATTTTCACAAATGAAAAGCCCGAGACATGACAAGGAGTAGGAAGGACACCATTCTATATTAAATGCGTGTGTGTGTGTGTGTAATACAAAGGAGAAGGCATGGAGAGAGACAGAAAATCCCTGAATTAGTAAGTCAAGCCACGGCTATAACAAAGGTGCCTGGAAAGGGTAAGTAGAATATTTGCAGTCGTGGACACCTACTTTACATCCAAGTAAACAGGCAAAGCAGGAACAGAAGCACGCAGTTGAACTCATTACATAACAGACATCGCACCAAGAATAAGTACAGAGGAGGTTTGGTGCAGCAAGAGAAAAAATTAGGGTGGAAGCAAATAACTTTTCCGTTTCGTTGCGGTTGGGTTTGATTGGGTTCTTCTGGCTCCTGTTTTAAAGGCAACGCTAGGGGGCAATGCAGAGGGAACCTGCACCCCGCACAACGCCCGCCTGGGGCTGCTCCAGAGTCTTCAGCCGCACCCGTGCGCGCCTGTTCCCGGGGCTTGGGAACTTTTAAAAAGACAATTTCGAATCTCTCTGCTGAAAGACCATTTTCCGTGTCTCCAGATAGTTCGCTTGGTTTTTATTTTTTACAGTGCTAAGTTGCCGAGTAATGTGGTAACGTTCGCAGGCTCAGCACTAACCAGGGCACAGCACCGCTTAGGTGCCTGCTCAGACTGGTTCATCTGAGGGCTGCGTAACAAAAAGTTGCAGTTCTTCAGTTCAACTACACCCCTAAATTCCATAAAAGAAGTTATGCTCCTGCTTAAGAGTTACTCTGAAAAGCCAGCCTTGGATTTTCTCTTTGATTTCTCCTTAATAGCATCATAAATTAGAATGTTTCAGGCCACTATTCCACTTTCAAAGGTTCAGCTTTCAGACAAATCAACTACAGTCCTGACTGCAAATACGATACTTCATTATTCCATACTGATTCATCAATACCTGTGAATGAACAGACATCCTCTTTGGTTTTATTTTAACTGCCAGCAGTTGATCTTCAAATATTTTCATTTATTGAGCTACTTAGTTGCTAAATTTAGTGCATTAATCAGTATGAAACTCCATAACAAAGTTTTTACATCTTTTTAAAACTCTTCATAATTTTCACATTTTTGGAATATTTGTCTCATGTTGTATATTAAAAAAAAAAAAAGGTGGCTGCTGAAATCTGCATTAAGAGCAAAACTCTGAAAACCCCATAAACTATATTTAACACAAGATTGCCAGAGGTACTTGGGAACCTTTTCTCTCCAATAGTTTGCTAGTAGGTGATTACAATACTGTAAGCACCACCCTTGAAATACCATTTATTTTCATGTTAAATATCAGTGAAATAAGCAGGCTTGAATCACCTAACTCAAGCTGTATTTTGATTCAGATCTCCATCTTCCTTCCAGTACACATTACCCGCCTGGTTTTTGTTACTTAAAACTATCTTTACACTTATGCTCACAATACTTGTTTCTTTTTAAAAAAGGTCAATAATATCCTTTTATGCTTCATGGATGCATTCTAAAATAAGATACTGCTTCATTTTCAGCTGGGACTGAATGATAGAATGACTCTTCTGGCTCCAAAAGCAAAGCTATTTACTTATTTCACTTGCCTAAGAAATACTTTTTCCTATTTTTGCCTTCCAAAACTATTTCAGCTGATGTTCCTAATGACAGAAAATTGTTTCTTACCAAGTGGCAAGGAATGCCAGGACACTGCACGTAACCGGTGTGGAAGGGGCCCTAACAAGAAGAGACACAGTGCAGGACAGGTAGCAATGAAAGGAAAGAGGTAAATTGCTTCCATTGTCACTCGTACTCATCAGTTCATTTATTCTTTTGAAGGAGCTGTACAAGATTTATGCAATGAACACACATAAAGAGCAAGAAATGCTCTAAGTGAAACTTGCTTGAAAACTGAATTTAGACAAGAAAAGTGATGTGAGAAAGCATTCTGTACCAAACAGGCTTAAATCTGTGGTGCCTGGATGATTGAAATAGCTAAATCTCACCGTGGTTTAGGGTGGACTGACATCCCCCTATTTAGGCTTTTCTATAATAAAAGGACTATTAAATAAAACCCCTCTCTGGGATGTGTCCTTCAGAGTCAATAGATGTGAGTGAAACCAGCTGCCAGAATTACACAGACCATCTTTGATAATAAATTTTCAGCTGGAAAACTGTTCCAAGTGACATCACTCCATTTGCTGAGGCTTTCCCCTGTGATAACTCCACGCTGGCATTCTACTGCAAATACTAATTACTAATTAGTAGTGATACCGCCTCCCAAGCAAGCACACACAACAGTAATTAAGTAAATGAAATTACAGGTCTGTTTAGGGGAGCAGGGAAAAGGGGAAGAGCCCTCTGCATCACTCGCACAGCATTAGCCCCTCTGAAGACAGGACCCGTGCATCCCACAGCACTCTGCCTGAGGGCTCTGCATTCTGCATTTGCATCCCTGAGATTCTGCCTGAAGAGGCCCATCTCATTCATCAGGATGAATTTCACCCTCCCCACATACAGCACGTCCTGTTTTAGAGTGCTTTAGCAAGCACCATTTATTCTCACAGGCTGCAAGACCAGTATATCCGTATTTCACAGGAGGCAAACAAGCCCAGGTGCCGCCCCAGCCAAAGGAAAACGCTGGAAATGAGCAAAGAGAGGGAGTGTCCTCTCCCCACTGCTGCCCAAGGAAATGCCACCATGGATGGACCTTCTGCTTCCACTTCCTCCACCACCTCCTTCATTTCCCAGATTCTTCCACTCACACCCCCCGACACAAATTCCAAGATAATTAATAACGCTCAGCACACTAGAATCACTCAGATTAAAAGGGTCTTACCAACATGTTCAAGAGCTTTTCAGAAAGATTTTTACTTTTTATTTAGAAACCAACTGACAGAAATTAGTGATGGGACCTTGTTTAAAAGCAGCAACCACTCCTTGGCTAAGAGAATCTCCTTAAAAACACCATCCGGGGACATCACACAAATATCAGGTAGTAGAGCCAAACTGCACTGTTGGTGTTCTTACCTTTTGGGTTTCATATTATTTCATTAAGACCAAAACTGATAAAATTGTTCACTACAGATTAATCCATGAATAACAAACCCAAAACCAGAGGATGAACACAGCTTGCAGTGATCTCTTTGACACGAATATGAACTTACACCAAACTAGAAGGCATCCACACACAGCCCAGCAATACATAGTGGTTATATAGCCATTATTACAAAAAATGTATATTACTCTCATTAAACAGCAGTTTTAAACAAAACCATTAAGCAGATTTACTGGTGACTATGAAGCACCACATTTCTTTATATTATTCCCTTTTTCAATGCAGGATGCTGTAAAAAATGATTTAGACAAATCAATCCTTGTTTGCATTCACAAATTGCTAATGCGCATAGAGAATTCTCAGCATACACAATCTCTTGTGAGCACAAACCTGAAGTAAGTCTCCGATGGTTACACTTTAAGTGCCTTAAATATACTTAGCTATGCGTTTAGTTTAGGCATAGTAAGACGGGGATATATTCCATTACAAAGAAATGCTGAAGAAAATATCCATGGGTAGTTTTATCCTACCTAGCCAATTAATTCCTCACCTTCCACGCGAAGGGAAAAATGCCAAGTTTGCCCTGCTCTGTTTTGGGAATGAAAGGTGGGAAAGCTCATGCCTGTTGCCATTTATCCGGCAAATACTTTCAACTGACTGAGCCAGCACCTGGCCATCAATGGAATGCAACCACCTTCACCTCCATTAGCAAGTTAGAAAATAACTGGGAGACAATGTGGCAATTATTATTGTATCTGTAAAAATACACTACTATTAGCATACTCCAAACTTCAAGTCTGAGGCCTTTAGGAAAGTGATCAATGAGAATTCATTATATTGTTGACTTGATCAGATACCAAAAAGCTTCATCAAGGATCTAACACCAATTTAATAAAATGTTTTTATACAGCATTAAGATTTAAATCCTGAAGGTGAACCTTTGTGACAAGGGAAAGATCCGACTGCTAGGCACGGTGTCCTGTTTTCAGCACATGAAGGTATTAGGGAGCTTCAGCAACATCTACTTCAGCTTAAACCCTTTAATTGCCTACTTCTGTAATTACCTCCTCCCCGGTAAGGTACCTTGGTACTTTCAACAGCAAGAGGGAAGGGAAGTAGTTCCCTCCTAGCAGGGTGCTGGCTCTCTACAGTCTGGAACTCAGCACAGCACCATCCCCTACTTTACCTGGAGTCAGTCAGAGGTGGAGGAAAGCTGCAGGTTCCAACACCACCTCCACAAGCTGGAAATGAGGTGAGGAGGCTGAGGAACAAGCCCGTGCTCAGTCAGGGTTATGCAGATATACGGGCTCCTGTTAGGATTTCAAAGGGGGATGCCCAGATGCAGTTAGTTTTCTCAATCTGTGATTGACAGATTGATCAAAGTATTTTTAGCCTAAGTGACAACCATTATATAACTGTGAAAAGCACTTCAACACCTACCAGACTTACCTAGGCACTATCACTGAGACCTACTGAATTCCATGCCTGCATCAGTCTTAGGGTTTGGAAAAAAGGAGACTTGAACGGAGACCTTTTGGGTCCTAAGGAACCTGGGAAAAGTCTCCATATGATCCAAAATAATTTGAAGGTTACAGAGTGGTTTACTAAAGACTGTTACAGAAACTTTTATATTGGTCCCTGTCCCACCGATGACTGCAGAACTGCAGGATGACACTGGAGCTGATCCACTGTGCCTCCTGCAGCTCAAACCCACTTTCTGTAATCAAATCTAATTGTAACCTAATTGTACTTAAAACAATTTACTGCAAAGGAGAAAACCTGGCCTGGACAGTAAGTGCCCAGCTTGTGGAGCAGGAGACACTGGAAGCCCTCCAGCTGAGGCGCCAGCACTGACCCAAGTCACGCTGGAACGCTGCCTCTGCACGCCTGCTCTGCCACCCTGCACCCAGCAAGGGCCACCAAGGAAAGGGACCCCCGCGGGGTCTCAGGCCTGTGGGTGAAAACACACGGGCTCCATTCTGGAGATGGAAAACCCGCTATAAGGGGGCAGTGCAACATGAGGGAAGTGTTGGGAAAACAGAAGGTTCAACCCCCAGCTGGACTCAAGGCCATCAACTTCCTGATGGAGGACGTGCAGCGACAGGGGCATTCAAGGGAAGGAACAGCTCAGAAACCCAGCGAGGAGATGACGAAAGAGAAATTTTAAAACAAAAAGGGAGAAGGCAGCACAGCCCTTAGAAAGAAGGCAGCACGGGGAAATGAGTGGTCCTACAGCAGCTGGAAACGACAGCTGGCTCACTGAAACAAGGGGGAGATTGCCAGAAGAGGGGCAAAATTTGGTGAAGAGGAGGAAAAAAAGAAAAGAAATCAGCTGAGGCGCTTTTCCACAGTTGTGCTTCAACTTCTTAGACCTATCCATCAGAAAGACAAGAACTATTCACACATGAATTTTCTGGAAAAAGCCCAAAACTGTAGGATGAACTTATGTCACAGGATCCAATAATCTCACTCAGGTTTCATGTTCTCTCACAAACTGCAAGATTCCTCTGTTAAAAAAAAGCATGTTTAAAAAATCATTGTTTTTTTCAGCGGGAGTGATAATTGAGTAGCAAGATGGAAGGACTGTCACTCAGGTTACAAATTTGTCACTTATCCAGAGTGAATTATGTTAAAAACATGAGTAACATAATACACCATGCTGTTTCAGTTCATATAGACTGTAACAACCTCTCCTTACAATTTCTGAACCATATATGCCTAGGGGCTAGGAGCTGCTGACTAATACTACCAAAGCTGGAAAATGTCAATTAGAGTATTTCCTCCAAGGAAAAGGGACATTTGAAATGTACTTTCAAAACAGTAAGATTTTTCACTTTCCGTTGCATATGCTTTCATTTGTTCCAGTATGATAAAAGACAAACAGAAGTATGACCATGTACCAAAGTGTTTCTGGTCAGAGTGACAGGAATCAATTACAAATGTTAATTTTTCTGTGTCAGTTCAGAAAACTGAGATGGCAAGAAAATGTAAATGTGTTTGATTCAAGGGAAAACTATTTTAAAGCCTGAAGTTTCAGAAAACAATTAGATTTAAGAATAGTCATAATGATTGAAAACTACTCCATTCCACTGTTCCTGGGAATTTACTATTTGGACGTGTGACTGAGGAGTATCTTCCAGAAGTTCCAGGGGCTCTTTGTGCTTTGTTTCCTCTTTAATACATCTGCTGAAAATGTGAGGTTAAAAATCTATAACATCAATAAAATAGATGCGAAAGCGGAGCAAGTAGAAATTTGCAAGCAAGGCCAACCCAAATCTATTTATCATGCACCAAATTCAATTTGCAACTTAAGATGTATTGACATACTAAGGATTAAGACTATCACCATATAATTAAATTTAAATCTATAAGAACCATTTCTCATCCATAGAAACTTGAAATTAACA
>VYZQ01047202.1:0-14653 GCA_013400655.1 Mystacornis crossleyi | reverse complement strand
AAATGATTGTCACTTTATTTCAGAACATTAAATTAATCTTAGAAAACAGAAAAGTCATGAACAATATTGCAGCAGTATTTCATGGTTCACTGGTTATTATCACTTGCCAACATTAAGGTCACAAAAGAACATTTCTCATTTGTTGCCTAGAGTATCTGTGACTATATTCTTACTGTCAAACCTAACCTTTTGGAGAACCACAGAGAGGCAAAAAGGAGAGGAGAAAACTATTTAAAAGTGTGCTTTCTTTTTCTGCAGTATGTAGAAACATAATAATAGAATTAAAAGCTTCAAGCTGCTGGAGATTGAGCAGGTCACAAACTTTAAATATTTAGTCCCTGTTGTGAGTAAAGCATTAATAAGTAAATTAGCAGCCACATGAGATGGATTCCCTAGAGCCCAAAACCACAATTTCCCAAACCATCAGTGGTAGCCAAGCCTTCACATAATTTGAAGTTTTGCTAAAATGGGCAATATAGAGAATAAATTACTTTGGGGGTAACAGATTATTTCTTGGTCAGTGATTTGAAAGTAAATATGGATATTGGTGTACACAAAAAATAAATATCATCTTTATGGTTAATCCAGAACACAAATTCAAGACACTCATTTAAAGAAGTGTTGTTTATCCATCAGTTATACAGAATTCCATCCTTCTGAGCCACTTGGGTGGGGGACTGAAATAAATTGCTTTTCTCAATCTTACGTCTAGTAGAAAAGTATCCAGTTCATCCCATCATGACATTTACCACTAATTGATCATATTAGGGTTTGAGAAGGAGAGCAAAGAGCCTGTAAGAACTGTGGTTCCATTCCTACTTGTATTTTTTCTGGAAAGAAATTTTCATTCTCTACAAAAGCTTCTCAAATGGAGACATCATTAATAGCAACAGGATGCACTCAGTCTTGCAAAGCTTAGGAATTACACAGGTGACACAATACACAAAGAGACTAAGTCTATGTGAGTAAAACTTAATTTCCTCCAGATCATTCACTTGACAAGAAATAGCCTGAGTCAATATTATTAAACTCTCCTATTCTCCAGAACAAAATGTTTGCACCCAGGCAGCTGTTTGAGAATGGCCCTCAGCTCATGCTAACTCTCAAAATAAGACAACAAATTATTTGGTAGAGTGCCAGATGACACAAGTTTCCAGCATGCCAGAAACTGTCCTGACTATTTAACAGCAGGCATAAATGAACTGCAGTGTCTGAGAAGGCACCAGCACATTTTTCTTTACTGACACAGTTGTAGCCAGAGTCTCCCAGATTTTCAGTAGGCACTCTTAAAAGATCTTTCAAGAATTTGGCTGCAGAAAAGCAAATATAAAACAAACCAGCTTAGCCCATCTCCCAAAAGAAACTACATCAAACTGGAGAAGCAGTGAACGAATCATTCAGGGTCATTGTATTTAAGAAGAATAAGTAACTCATCAAATATTAAAAGATCAGATTCAGACACATTACACATTTGGTAGACTCAAGTATCTACTTCCCCACTGATATATGGGTGATTTATGAACATTATTTCCATTAACATCAATGGAAAATGCAAAAGTCAACCCCTCCAGTGCATCACATCAAGGGCAAATTCCTACATCTTTGTTATAGATTCAAACACAAGCTGTGAACAGACCAGTACACAGATTATACTACAGCTCAAGGAGTGTGAAAAAATCCCTGCATACTATAAACAGACTCTTTATTTTGATTTTATTTATTTTGTTAATAAGATACAGTGCTCGCCAAAGTGACATCCAGACTGAGACTCAGTGCTGGCGGGGTAAGGGAAATAAACAATAAGGTTTGTTCCTACAAGTTATTTTTTATTGTGAGGTCATGAACTCTTTCCCCCTGACTAGCCTCACTCTAAAATAAAGTGACTTGCTCGGATATAAAAATGTTTGTGTTTTGACAGCTCTCCTGCTCTGCTTTTTCAGCCTGAGCATAATGGGCAAGCAGTGATGAGTCGGCAAAGCATTTCCAATTAAGCATATAGGGAGCTCCTTTGCCAGTCTCCTGCAGGTGATCCTACCTGCAACCCCCAAGTGTTCTCCATGGTCAGAAACTGATTTTGAAAGCTAATTAATTCTTACATTAAGCCAAATTTTAGAACATCTTTTTTCAATATAATACTGCTGATGCAGAGGAGGTATTCAGGAAGACCACATTATCAGCAATGATAATTTTCTGTATTTTTTATGTTATGGTTCTTAGGTTGAGAGATTTCCAAGCATTTCATAATTATTAACCTACGGTGGCAAATGTCACCATCACTGGGATGAAGCATGATGTTTGGATGAGCACCAAAGATGCATATCTCAGTGTCTTGCACACTCTTCATGTTATGTATTTTAAGCAACTTTCAGTTTGGGGAAATGCAAATAAATGAATAAATACATTTACAGTGCATTATAAATAAAAATTTCTTATGCTCAAGTGAATGAAGCATTACTTGTAGGATGACATCCTCCTGTAGATACATGGAAGTCTCTGCAGCTGAGCAGAAGATGAATAAAAATTTTCCCATTTCATCAGAGAAAGCATATAAATTCATACCTGGTACTAGAATCTGTCTGGGAAGGTTTTTTTCCTAAACGTGCCATTAAAAGAATTAGAACAATGATTGATCTTTTTAATAAATAAAACAAAGGCCAGAGTATTTTCTTTCACTATTATATTTCAGAAGTAGCTGTGCGTAAGATTGGCTTTGCTATGAATCCTAAAATGAGGACATGTTGACTGATAGGTGTGTTAAGGTTCACGAGGCTTTCCACAAACTCAAACTGAGATCTGAGTCACTTCCAGGTGCCGGAGAAGGATACAGACAGCATTTTGAACAAACCATGTGAAATAAAACAGGTTTTGTTTGATTTCTTCACAGAAGGATTTTTATCAGCATCAGGTGGGGTTTGCTTTGATATTTTCACAGAAAATACATAATTGGTAAGGTTGGAAGGGACCATATCTGGTCCAACATCCCTGCTCAAGCAGGGTCATCCTAGAGCTCATGGCACAGGGTTGTGTTCAGACAGTTCTTGATTACATCCAGGGAGGGAGATTTCATTACTTTTCTGGGCAATCTGTTCCAGTGCATGTACACCTGCACTGTAAAGTTCTTATGTTCTAGTGGACTTCCTGTGCATCAATTTCTGCCCATTTCCTCAATCCTATTGCTGGGCACCACTGAGCAGAGCCTGGTCCATCCTCTTGGCACCCTCCCTTCAGATACAGGTATCTTTTGATAAGGTCCCCTCTCAGTCATCTCTTCTTGAGGCTGAACAGGCCCAGGTCCCTCAGCTTTTCCTTGTAAGAGCTGCTCCAATCCCTTCATCATCTTTTTCACCCTCCGCTGGACCCAGACCAGGACCTCCATCTCTGTTTTGAATGTAGGAGCCCATCACTCCTGATGTGCCTCACCAGGGCTGAGTAGAGAGGCAGGACCCTCCCTCGACCTGCTGGCAATGTTCTTTCCAATGCACCCCAGGATACCTTTGGCCTTCTTGGCCACTGCTGGCTCATGGACAGTTTGTTGTCTGCCAGGACACCCAGATCCTTCCCCAGAGAGCTGCTTTCCAGGAGGTTAGCCCCAGTCCTGTACTGGTACATTTTGGATTTCTTTTAACTGAAAAGCAATATGAAAGTCTTATCCTCCTCAAACTAAAAGGGAAGCAAAGACTTTAAGTGCAAAACCACGAAAGTTCCCATAAAACTCATCGAAATTATTTAAAACCATCCACAGTGAGACAATTACTTGATAATGATCGATTGCTGAGGACAGAGTAAGTGACAAAGAATTCAGTGTCAAATATTTAGGGGTAGTGGGAGCTTGCCCTTGCTTTGGTTAGTATTATACCAGCAATGGACAGGAAGGACTTTTCCCCACCAGTTGAATTTAGGCAGAAGGTGAGTTTATTTCTTTTATTCCTCCAATTATACAATCATTCATGTTCTTACAAAGAATTCTGTCAATGAGGCACATTTCCTGACACAGAAAATAGGGATTAAAAGGTTTCAATAAAGAATCCAAAGAAAACTGAAAAAATTTATTAAATCACAGAAAATGTTGTCTGAAATGTTGTAACTAAGCCAGGTAAGTAAGGTCTGGAAGGGTCATAATTATTATTATTATCGGGTCTTCCTCTTTTTGTAGACCATTCCCTAGAGAATGATGAAACTGGCATGGACACCATTCCTACTCACTGAATACATTTTACTGAATCATTTATAAAATGCCTCCCCATGGACCACACAGGATTAATAAATAAGTCTCAAGCATGTAGAAAATCAATGGAAGACTGTTCAACTGACCAGGAAACAGGCTTAAAGGAAGAAGGGGATTTTGCCCCAGAGAGAAAATATTCGTCTTTTCTCTCTTCACAAGTTAAAGGAGTTATAATTCAACAAGTTCACAATAAATTATTAATTCTGGCTTGTAGCAGAAATTGATAAAACAGATGAGAAAAAATATAGTAAGAAATTCACTAATGTCTTGAAGCACAATCTCCCCATGTGAGTTCATACCCCTTTAATCCACAGCCTGCCAGTGTGTAGGAGCCACGTGTTCTCCCACAAAAGACACATATATTCGCCCACCCCTTGGCACTGCCTTTGCTGGGGTGACTGCTGTGGCAGGTTCAGAGTCCCTGGGGGAGCCCTGGGATCTGCTAAACTGTTAGCAAATCACTTGGAAATGGTTGTCTTTTCCAGTGATTTTCANATATAAATAATTTTTCACATGTATGTACTCATGGCCAATAAGTAGTTATATAACCATTAACTCACATTTCCCATTAGAAATGTTTGGCAGATAGACATGTGACATTGGTTGGGTTTGTTTCTGCAGTGAAATTAACATTTTTTCTCTTATACTTTTGGTTACTCTCTCTTACTCTTATGCCTGGGTTCAAACATTTCCAGATNATTCTTTTATTCCTCCAATTATACAATCATTCATGTTCTTACAAAGAATTCTGTCAATGAGGCACATTTCCTGACACAGAAAATAGGGATTAAAAGGTTTCAATAAAGAATCCAAAGAAAACTGAAAAAATTGATTAAATCACAGAAAATGTTGTCTGAAATGTTGTAACTAAGCCAGGTAAGTAAGGTCTGGAAGGGTCATAATTATTATTATTATCGGGTCTTCCTCTTTTTGTAGACCATTCCCTAGAGAATGATGAAACTGGCATGGACACCATTCCTACTCACTGAATACATTTTACTGAATCATTTATAAAATGCCTCCCCATGGACCACACAGGATTAATAAATAAGTCTCAAGCATGTAGAAAATCAATGGAAGACTGTTCAACTGACCAGGAAACAGGCTTAAAGGAAGAAGGGGATTTTGCCCCAGAGAGAAAATATTCGTCTTTTCTCTCTTCACAAGTTAAAGGAGTTATAATTCAACAAGTTCACAATAAATTATTAATTCTGGCTTGTAGCAGAAATTGATAAAACAGATGAGAAAAAATATAGTAAGAAATTCACTAATGTCTTGAAGCACAATCTCCCCATGTGAGTTCATACCCCTTTAATCCACAGCCTGCCAGTGTGTAGGAGCCACGTGTTCTCCCACAAAAGACACATATATTCGCCCACCCCTTGGCACTGCCTTTGCTGGGGTGACTGCTGTGGCAGGTTCAGAGTCCCTGGGGGAGCCCTGGGATCTGCTAAACTGTTAGCAAATCACTTGGAAATGGTTGTCTTTTCCAGTGATTTTCAGGGATGTAGTCTGTTCCTGTTTAGGCAGCCTGGGCACAGCCCACGCCCAGGTCTTTGCCTGCAGGAGGCAGAGGTTCAGAGCAGCCTAAGCTCCCCCGTGGCCCTGCCCAGCCAAGGCATTCCCTCTAAGAGCACCGGCTCTGAGCTGTGGAAGCAGGACTCTGCTCTCCTGTCAGGAAGGTGAGTTGGTAGAATGCTTTGAAAAATAATACAGTATTATCATAATTGAAACTGACTTGCTGGCAAGACAGAGAGAGAGAGAGAGAGATATTTCTTCAGCCAGTCAAAATTAATGGGCATCCACAATGCCTTTGCTATGGTTTAGTGTGGAGTTTGGGCTCCACACCCTGACACAGCAATGATGTCAAGGAAGTTTTTACTATCTTATAATTGTTTTACCTTGCATTCTTCTTCCCACTCATATTCCCTCAACAACTGGCACCATCTGAGCAACAAAGGGAGATAGTGATTTAGGTCTGACTTAGATTAAGAGAATATTTCACTCTCTTCATCTTCTGTCTACAGGGAGGACAGGAATGTATGAACATCCTCCTGCTAAACAAACTCATAGTCCTCAAGAAGGTCTGTGTGGCATAAGACTGGGNTCCCTTAGGTAAGGTTGGTTGGGACACAGTAGAACAGGATACATGTGCCCTGTAAGCTCATCTAGTATATTTTATCCAATGAATTCCCTGCTATTGCTCTGGCCTCCAGCACTGTTGCTATTTCAATTCCACTTGATCTTTACCTGTGGTGCATCCATATTTATATCTATGGAGAATTAAGTGCCTTATCTTATAACTGAGGTTACTAAGTTCAGTATGGGGACATATTTCATGTCCTCTTCCTTATGGCTTTAAATTCCCTGTATGATATAGTGAAATACTTACTTAACCTGAAACACTGTGTACTTTCTGAAGCAAGACCTTTCTACAGTTCATGTTTTGACAATGAAATTGCAAATTCATCCAACAGGAATATTTTTAGAATAGAATTTAGAAGACAACACTGAGTACTTGGATTTCTTTCCATTGCTGCTGTCATACATATTTCTCTCTCTCTCTCTCTCTCTCTCTCTCTCACCATCATTTACTTGATTTCTTCCTTTCTGCTCAATATACTAAACTGAAGGCAAAATCAGGTTATTAGACATGTGTTCGTAATAGTGGAAACAACATAATGAAAGAGCACCCTTTCATTAATGTCTTTTCTGTCCATTCCTATTGCTCTGCTAATAATGTGGGAAACTCTACACAGGTCAAAACCCATCCTGACCCTATAGCTGCTGTGTTGGCTTCAGACTCTCTTTTATCCCACAAAAGAGAAGGGGAGAGGCTGAAAGTGCTATGTTTTTATAACATAATTTTCCTTTTCCTCTAGGTATTCTAAAGTTTTGGAAAGTACTACTCTACAGTTAAATATGCTTTGGACTGCATTTCTGAACAGCTTTCAGAGACTACCACATAATCTAATGAATGCTATACTTGAAGGGTTGACCTTATTAATTGGGCACTGTGATATCCACCTGATCTCTTCCTTCCTGCTTCCCAAGAGAAGTGTCAACATTTGAAACTCAAGATATGTCTGCTGATATTTTTAAAGGCGTAAATAATTTGATTTATAAGACTTTGAAGTACCTATTCAATCATAATATGATTACAATAGAGTTTCTCTCTGTAGAGTGAAGACAAATCCCTAACAGGGATTTTTGGAACAACTCACCAGTCTCCTTCTCTGTTGAAAAAGTCTAAGTATTGCAATGCAGGACTGTGGAGAAACCTGAGCTCACGTGGATCTTAAGTTCAATATGGAAAGGGTAAGAAATACCTTGTGAGCCTTTAGACAACAGCTGAAAAAGAAAAAAATTTCTACCTAAATTATGTATGATGACATTTTATGACCAACACAGAAAATTGTGCATGATTTTTTTCTGAAAAAGGAAAAAAAAAAGAAAAACCAAAACTCAAACTTTACTATTTTTTGACATTATTCTGGTATCACAGGCAGGAATGAAAATAATTCTCAGTAAATCCATTTTGTCCAACAGAGTTTATCATTCCATGTATGGCTAAAGTGACAGTTTGTATTTCTATGGGCACATCTAGGAGCAGGAGAGAAAGATAATTTCTATGAGCTTCTAGACACAAGCAGGATTCATCTGAAGATGTCAGACTCTTCAGCTGCCAATACTCACTGAAGATGTGTTTTCTAGAAAAATATGACTTGTTATTTTGTTCGAAGCTATCGATAAACAACTTTTTAAACTTCTGAAAGTTATTTGTTTCAGTCATTCACATATTTTTTTTTCCTTTTCAAAAAGTTCTGCCAAGAAAATATAGTTGTACATATGTAATTCTTGCTCCTCTTTTGCTTCTGCTCAGTCTGATTTACAATTTCTAAACATCCCAGACCAATAGACCTCTCTCACTCCAGGAGAGCATCTGTATAAAGATTACAGCCTTTAAAGATGCACAATTCAATGCATGAAATATATTGCCATTCACTATTTTTTTTTAAACATTAGGTTATAAACAGCTAAAGAAGGAAAAACTGTGTACAGAATTCAAGTGAATAGCTAAATTATATTTATATTATTATAGGAATAAATGTCCTTCATAATACAGTGTCAAAATTGTAAGGAAATAGCAACAGTGAATGGCAGTGTTATCCACACATACACTAGTGATATCATTCCATACATTTCCATAGGATTATCTTCACTTAGATGTGTGCCTAAACTAGAAGCAACTTCTTGTGGGTTGTTTGCCTTTCTGACAGTCTCTGAACCTCAACAGGGAATTTCCCAAAATCACCTGTTGATTACCTCCACTGATCTATTGAAAACAACTAATAATTTTAAAAGTAAAATTTTTTTATTCAATTTTGGTTTATTCCAAGGTTTTACTTTAAGTTTAACCTTTTCAATTGCCAGAAGAGTTGGTGTTTCTCTTGGAGATAATTGAATACTCAAGAATTGTTGTGGCATGGTAGATGAGGGGTGCCACGACCTTCCTGAAAGCGTCTCCACGGGGTCTGGAACTGCTCCGGCAAAGCCTCTGCGCTCAGGCTGGTGAGATCGGCTGCACCGACAGCTCCTGTCCTGCCCCGCTGGCTGAGCCTCCATGGCTGGGTGGCTCCCCGGAGGGAGCAGCTCAGAGGGCTCAGGCTCTCATAGGAGCGAAAGCAGGCAGCATCCATCTCAGCCAGAGAAGCAGCCAGGCACACACACACACTGGGTGCGGGTGACAGAAGAGCCGGGAAGGATCTTTGGCATGGTGTTCCAAGAGAGGCTTTACCTCAATCACCTCATCCTGAAGGGGATCAAAAGCCAAAGACAAGATGGGGGAGGGGGTTTGGCCTTTATAAAGGGGGTCTGCAGGGCGGGACAGAGACGGGACCAGGACAAGAGAACCAATAGGGATACTGCAGGGGAGGGACGAAGGTGCGAGGGCTAACGGGGGAAGCAGGGAAGGTAGAACATCCTAGGGTACAGACATATAAGGGATAAAGGGGCAGAGAGAACAGCAAATCAATCAAAGGAACAGAACTGGGAGTATACTGTGTCTTAGGAGAAGCCTGTCACTTAAGCCTGAAGGAGGATTCCCTGCCACAGCCCCCAGTGGGCTGGTAGGTGACCCCAATAAGGAATTTCAGTCTTCCTTTAAAGGAAAAATAATTCTGGACTCAATGATGAAAACTGTAACATTACAAAATGAAAACCTAATGAATAAGGGTCTGGATTTTGAACAAATTGGTCAGACTGGATGGAGACCTTGGCAACCTGGTGTAGAGCATGTCCATTCCTATGGACAGGGGAATTGGAACTCAATGATCTTTAAGATCCATTCCAACCCAAACTTCTATGGTTCTGTGATAGGATGAAATAAATTTGGCAAATTCACCACATATACTAGACCGCTTTTCAATTGGCAAACCGTTGCCCATTTTTAAAAGGGATGTCAGACCTTGCAACCACCCACATTTGGTCCCAATTTTGCAGGACTCTGGAGGTATGAGTCCTTGATGCACTGGCATTTAAATATAAATTGGTATATTTTTATCATTCTAAGCATTTGATTGAATGTGCACCCTATATGAGATGGGAATAGGAATCTTCTTGTAGAAGTTCCATTTTAAAGTGCATCTGTAACTGATCAGCTCTGTCCTTACCCTGAGAGAGACATAAAGATCACTGAAAGGACACATTTTGAGACGTGCTTACCACAATGATAGCGATAGGTTCTGAAACAAAAGCAAACATTCATGGAATATACCAGTGTTCATCAGCTGCTGCAACTTTTGAATGTGTCGATGGCTTGAAAGCTGTTTCGTGGCATAATCACCCTGTAAAAACTTTGCCCAAGCATGAAGACATACAGTGAGTCCTCAGAAGATAATCCATGTAATCTTACCCCGTTCATACACATTAACTTTTTAGTGTGTATCTATTTCCAAGTGTCTTTGAAATTCTGAGTGTCCTTTTTTTCAAGTGGCTGAATAAGAATAGTTATAAACATCAGCATGTATACGTGCTGTGCTCAAAGCTGAAGGACAAAAATGATGGGCCATGCAATTGCTGTGCGGCTTTCTTTAGCCTTGTAATGCAGGGGGTCAGATAAAATAGCCAGGAAGGTCCCTTTTAATTGGAAAATCCATTAAATAGACAGGGAGGAGTGGGAAATGTATACTGTGAAAAATACAAGCATTAACCTAATTTTTGCTTCGAGATCATATGCTGGAAAATATTTACCAGAAATAAACAGAGCTCAAGGCAAGGGTCAAGCAGCAGAGAGCTGAACAGATAGTGCAACATTAATATAAAGGATTATAGTCAGTATATGACTGAGAATAATTCCGTGGATGCTCTGGCAAAGACACACGTACAAAAGGCTTCTAAATGAAACCAATGAAGCGGGAGTTCAGCAGCACACTGGCATGGTGCAGCTGAAAAAGGAAAAAAAAAAAACACCCACTGGGGGAAAAAAGTAATAAACTCTTGCTACCCATGGGCAAACTTCACAGCAGTTGAATAAGACAAATAGAAGAAAGCGTCTGCTGCTGCCCGGAGGGAAATGTAATGACCCAAGAGATGACCTGCCATAGAGAGAGCCCTATGGAATAAGACAGAAGTAGAAATCTGGGAAGTTCTGTGAAACTAAAATAAGATCTGAATTAAGTCCAAGTCAGCCAAGCACTGATGGAATTGAGAGAAAATTTTGATAAAGCGCTGCTGCTCCCTTCCCCCACTTGAAGATAAATTATTGCCCAGGCTACTCAAATCCAAACATAACACATGTAATGGGATATATATTGTGACTGAATTATCACACTAGCATTGCTTATACTGGAAAAAGGGTAAGTGTAGGAGTCTCTGAACAGAGATTGAGAGTGGCCCAGCTGTTACATCCACATATTATTAACACTGAGCCACCAAGACTGTTTCTAAGTCTGAGACAGTATTTTTTGTTCTCTCTGCAGTACAAGCCCTTAAGCTTCATAAGGACTGTGAAACTTAACTGTCCTTGCTGAAACAAATCAGTGCTGTGAGAGAAATCATTGTTTGTGCAAAATCTGACTTAAAAATTTACTAGTTTCTCTTTGGTTGGGGTTGGTTGGGGTTTATTGAGGGTTTGGAGTATATTTTGATTTTTTGTTTTTGCTGAGTTTTCTTTTTTTCATCTTGTATATCAATATCAGGAAATGCAAGCAGGGCAGCTTTCAAGGACAGAAAAGATTTCCCAGTGTATAGGATTCATGTACATCTTTGGCTAGAGTTCTTCTCAAGTAGCAGACAAACAGTGCAGAAAATATTTGAGTTATGGATTAGAAAAATAGTGATGCTCCTGTTTCTAAAGGTCTCCCAGGTTTATTTATTTTCTGAAAATAATAGAGCTCATTTTTCATCATCCAAGGTAATTAAGCTAAGCATCAGCATCCATTCACTCTTTACCGCTCTTTCTTTTTCTTTCTGGCAGTCTTTATCTATTTGACATGAGAGATTAACATTATTCCTTTGAAAGAAAGTATCTGGCCCAAATTTTCCTCCACAGTCTCACATCCTACAACTCCTTTTAAAACAGACAGAAAAAGTGAACTTTTCATGGAAATGCTAACATGAAACCTGTTGACCCATCCTTCTTCCCCTTGAATTGCTGAAATATTTGTTGACTATGACCTAAATCTGTCAATAGTTTAGCAGCATTGAAGTTATATTTTCCAGTGAAGAAAGTTTCTCTGGAAAAGGGTAAAATCCCTCCAGTCTATGTTATATGCTGAAGATTATAATGCACCAACTTTGTCTACTTTCTTTGTATCATTCCTTCTATGTTCTTCATCACAGGTGTTATTGATATCCATTGTATATGTAACAAATTATTAAACATAGAAGCATCAAGATGTTTACCCAAAAGATGGGGAAAGGCATAAAAAATTGAGCATTTGTTGGCTCCCATATTTGCATCTGTGAAAATGGCAGGAAATATTTCTTTTCTGAATCAAAAATTATAAACTTGACCAAAAATACACAGGCTTTTAAGCAAGAAAACAAAAATAAGGTTAAAAGCGGGCTGTTCATTCTTTTATTTTTTTCTTTCCTCTCAATTGTTCTGTATGTATCTAATCTTATCTAAAGTTTCTGCCTTCATTTTATTCTTTGGTGATCTGTAACTATTTGTTCTTGCAGTGACGTTCTCCTCTGCCTTAAACAATTATTTCCCTTCCCTGTTGTTTTTGGTCTTGAGTTTGCTTATAAGAATCAATTACATCCCTTTTCAGGCTTTGATTTAAGAGCCTACCCAAGCTGTGCTCTCTTGAACATGTCTTTATTGTCTTCTGTCTCAGAGAAGTGCAGTCCAGAGATCTCTGAGCTAGAAAAAACATAAGCTAGTCTGCCTGCATGATTCACTGCAGCATCCCATGGAATCACAAGTTTAGATCTCAAATTAATAAAGTCTCTGTTGTGCAGTATTACATTCTTGCTAATAATATGCTTCCTTCTGCCTTCTAATTTTCCTCTCTTCCTCCTCTGCCCTGAGTGATCAATTTACACCCACATTTCCATTCTGCCTTTCCATTTTATCACCCCTCAATAATGTTCACCTCCCACTGAAAAGAATCAGTGGATTAGTGTTTGAATATGATCATTGGAGGAACACACAGTACAACAGGGAAGAGAAATGCAGTACTCTTAAAAGAGATCAATTGACAAAGGTGGTGCCCAAAAGGCAAAACAAGAGTTAAGATAGATGATGTGAATCATTTTGGATTTATTGGGCTGATAATGAAAGACACTGAATGTGCATCACATTTACTCAGCTCAATAAAAGTTGAGAACAGTGTCTGTTAAAAACTGGATGGAAGAGGAAGCAGAGGGATATAAAGCAAGTAATTAAGATGCTGTGAGAAAGCACAATGAAGTCACGGAAATTAGAAACAGAAGGGATTTTAGGAATGGCTGCCTAGTTCATTAATAGCCAAAACAACATTTTCCCTTGTAGCACATCTTGTACAGGTTCTAAAATCAAGTTCTAAACAAGGACCATAAAATGTCCTTGCAGATATTTTGAAGAATGGGCAATCCCAAATTTCTGATTTTCTTTCAGCCTAGGGACCAGTTGCCTAACAGCAAAGAAAATGAAAGCTAAGAAGCCTACAACTAAAATGACAGTCCCTATTCTAAAAATCACACTGACTGCTCTGAAACTGGTTTGTACTAAAAAAAAAANAAAACCAAAAAAAACAAACAAACAAACAAAAAAAAAAACAACATGGTGATTTGTAAGGAAGAGGGGAGGGGGAAAGATGTCATTTAGTCCTCATAAAGATGGAAAACTCTGCCGAGCACCACTGTGGTGGCCACCTGCTGTGCTCTGAGTGGGGAGTGATAAATAGGGTAGGTAAGGTACTCTAGAGCTCTTTTACTTCTCATTTCTGCATATCACAGACTTGTGTCATGTCAATTCCTGTCTACTCAGATCACCAAACTCATGTTCCACACTTCTCTGCTGATAGATGTTATACATTCCTTTGGGATCCCTCCCTATAGGAGCTGGATATGAAAGGATCTTCTAGATGAAAAATATGTTGAATGAGTATCTTGAAAATTTTCCTGACGATTGTTTAAGTGGGAGTCAAACTACTTTGGTTCATGTCATGGAAATCAAAGCAGTTTTTCTTGAAACACAGGTGAAATATAAGTCCTTGGAGGGTAGAGTTATCTTTTCAGTCTGAAAAATAGACTGTCACAGGGTTAGAGGTGAAATATGCAAGTACCTCAATGCAACTGGCATGCTCCTATAAATAAATTTAATTTTAATGGGAATTTTCTCAGGCTAACAAATGACCAAGGAGCACTTCATAAAGCCCAAAGGTAGTAGCTAGCATTTCAAGGACACTTTTTTCTTCCTGAAGGGGATTTCACTATCTAATATCTACATGTAGCAGTTATGAAATATACATAACCGCTAACATAGAGAGACAGAATAAAATAATGAAATGAGTACATTTGCATATCTGGAAATCATGTCAATCCCTCATTTCTGTACATATCCCCACAAGTCAAGAACTTCACCCACAGTCACACATGCTAAAGTCAAAAATCATGTTTCAGAAGTGGCTTTGAAAATTTACAAAATTTCCTTAGTGGAAAATGTGCTCAAATACTCACGATGGTGTAAGGGAATTGGAAAAAAAAATGTGACGAGAAAAAGGAACTTGAATTTATGTAAATATCACTGTGCTGATCTACGGGTTTTAGATCTCTCTATTAAAAAAAAGCTTATAAAAAGCTTTTTAAAAAATTTCAAAATAAACTAAGCCCAAACAAAACCAGTAACAGATCAGAAACACAAAGCTGCTGAACATCGGAGTCTAAATCTAAAGGTGAGAAGGGTTTAATAGACAAGAAAAAAATAATAAGTTTGGGGGG